>SJYC01055097.1:0-13517 GCA_006408675.1 Madoqua kirkii | reverse complement strand
CAGTCAAAGGCTTTGGCATAGTCAATAAAGCAGGAATAGATGTTTTTCTGGAACTCTCTTGCTTTTTCCATGATCCAGTGGATGTTGGCAATTTGATCTCTGGTTCCTCTGCCTTTTCTAAAACCAGCTTGAACATCAGGAAGTTCACAGTTCACATATTGCTGAAGCCTGGCTTGGAGAAGTTTGAGCATTACTTTACTAGCATGTGAGATGAGTGCAATTGTGTGGTAGTTGGAGCATTCTTTGGCATTGCCTTTCTTTGAAACTGGAATGAAAACTGACCTTTTCCAGTCCTGTGGCCACTGCTGAGTTTTCCAAATTTGCTGGCATATTGAATGCAGTACTTTCACAGCATCATCTTTCAGGATTTGAAACAGCTCCACTGGAATTCCATCACCTCCACTAGCCTTGTTCGTAGTGATGCTTTCTAAGGCCCACTTGACTTCACATTCCAAGATGTCTGGCTCTAGATTAGTGATCACATCATCATGATTATTTGGGTCTTGAAGATCTTTTTTGTACAGTTCTTCCGTGTATGCTTGCCACTTCAAACAGTTAAGAACTGATAATTTCACAAAATATATGAAAGTAGT
Organism: Madoqua kirkii; assembly: GCA_006408675.1. Classification (NCBI taxonomy): domain Eukaryota; kingdom Metazoa; phylum Chordata; class Mammalia; order Artiodactyla; family Bovidae; genus Madoqua; species Madoqua kirkii. Next base: position 12,924 of record SJYC01055097.1, on the reverse strand, counting down.
AGAAGGGTTTTTCTAAGCAACTAGAGGCAAAGCTTGTGTTGTTATTTTGGGTTTGGGGATTATCTAATCTATAATTTCCTCTGATTTTTGTGCCATTTAGCTTTTCCTTCGAAATCAAAATACCTGAATTGTTCTATCACTTATTTATGTAAAATTCAACAAGTTGGCTATGTTCTTCAATCATTAGTAGCTTCATTATTAAAATGGGATAAGATATGGATAACAATATCAATGGGATCCCTTCCTTTCTGCTGCGCAAGGAACAAGAACTGCTATAAAAAGAAAACCCAGTTCACTGATTTACAAACACCTTTGAGATCTTCTGTTGTTTAAGTTTTGAATTTTCAATTATAGAGTAATAAAATATTTTTAAGTACTTTAAAATTAAATCTCTGGATCCTAAGTAGATTGACAGTTATACTGCAATATATCTGTAATAGTTTTGGCTGAAGGTTTTCTTTTCACTCAAATAGGAATGATTATGACTTCTTTAGAAATGGAATGTGTACTACTTAAGTTTTGAAACAATAAGTCTTTCAGTATCCAAATTACTTAATTGTCTTTCCCATTTGACCTTTCAGCACATTGGCAGAATCAAAGAAGAAAAATCAAAAGACCTTCACAACCCTAAACTTAAAAGCATCAGGGAACAGACTTTATGCAAAATATTTCCCTGAGGCTTAAGGGTGAGATCACATAGTCTTTCTTTGGCTTCTTAAAAACTCTTAATTCTTTGCTTTAACACTTTGCTGATAAAAGCGGCAGTCAGACTATGAAGGATAATACTCTATAGGGTGATAGATTGAAGTGAACTTGTCCATTAAGCTACAAGATAATGTGCATTCATGAAGTTAATGATAAATGCTCCTTTCCTACATTAATGCATTACTTTATTTGCCATAATTATTGATCCCTAAAAGCCACTCTTTGTACTAAAATGCTTTAACCAAAGTACTTTAGTAGAAAGTTCATTAGTGACCTCATAAAATGATACAATGCACAAGGAAAATAGAGTTAAATCATAGATATCAAAAACTTGACTACCACATACACAGTTGGAAATCTTTCAGTATAAACCACAAAAGAACAAGTAATATTAAGAGAAATCTAAATCTTGTGTATACTGAGTTTTGACCAAAATGGAATTCAACCAAGATTCCCTAGAGGAACACTGCAATGATCCATCAAGTAGCAGACACCAGAAAGTAGAAAAACAGTAGTACTATATTAAAACACATTTTCAGTAGACCTAAGACCAAGCTCTTGAAATCTACTAAAAATTAATTTGAGGGAGAGAGACAATGCACCCCTGCAAAGTACAGCTATTCATCTTCATTGGATAAAGTGTAGGACACACTCAAGTATGCATAAATCATTTTATGTTTGTTCCATCTGTACCATATGTACCTTGATAAGAGTACTTTGGACATTGCTGATGTCAACGAGAAGAAATATTACAACAGTTAGACAAAGAAAGGTGATATTCTTTTGCCAAAGATACAGAATTCACTTCTACTAGGCCATGATCAGAAACAAAGTGTCAAATGGCTGTTGGAATTAGAAAAGTTATGCATAACATAACTAGAAATTTCATGCTCAGAAAATACCCCATGTTGGCAAGTAACGTTGGCTTAGTAAACATGAAACAAAAGCGTTTCAAATTCTAGCTGTTCAAAATTTGCTCTGAGTAATTCTCTTTAGTGGGATTTCCTGGTGGCTCAATGGTAAAAAATCCATCTACCAGCACAGTAAATGTAAGAGACGTGGGTTCCATTCCTGGGTAGGGTAGATCCCCTGAAAAAGAAAATGGCAACCCACTCCAGTATTCTTGTCTGGAAATCCCGCGGACAGAGAAGCCTGGTAGGTTAGAGTCCATAGGATTGCAAAGAGCTGGACACAACCTGGTTACTAAACAACAAAAATAGATAATACAACAGTTGGGTTCAGTTCAGTCACTCAGTCATGTCCAACTCTTTGTGACCCCATGGACCGCAGCACACCAGGCCTCCCTGTCCATCACCAACTCCCAGAGTTTACTCAAACTCATGTCCATCAAGCCGGTGATGCCACCCAGCCATCTCATCATCTGTCATCCCCTTCTCCTCCTGCCTTCAATCTTTCTCAGCATCCAGGTCTTTTCAAATGAGTCAGCTCTTTGCATCAGGTGGCCAAAGTACTGGAGTTTCAGCTTCACCGTCAGTTCTTCCATTGAATATTCAGGACTGATTTCCTTTTGGATGGACTGGTTGGATCTTCTTGCAGTCCAAGGGACTCTCAAGAGTCTTCTCCAACACCACAGTTCAAAAGCATCAATTCTTCAGCACTCAGCTTTCTTTATAGTCCAACTCTCACATCCATACATGACTACTGGAAAAACCATAGCTTTGACTAGACGGACCATTTTTGGCAAGGTAATGTCTCTGCTTTTTAATATGCTGTCTAGGTTGGTCATAACTTTTCTTCCAAGGTGGAAGTGTCTTTTAATTTCATGGCTGCAATCACCATCTGCAGTGATTTTGGAGCCCCCAAAAATAAAGTCTGACACTGTTTTCACTGTTTCTCTATCTATTTGCCATGAAGTGATGGGACCAGATGCCATGATCTTTGTTTTCTGAATGTTGAGTTTTAAGCCAACTTTTTCACTCTCCTCTTTCACTTTCATCAAAAGGCTCTTTAGTTCTTCATTTTCTGCCATAAGGGTGGTGTCATCTGCATATCTGAAGTTATTGATATTTCTCCTTGCAATCTTGATTCCAGCTTGTGCTTCTTCCAGCCCAGCGTTTCTCATGATGTACTCTGTGTATAAGTTAAATAAGCACAGTGACAACATGCAGCCTTGATGTATTCCTTTTCCTATTTGGAACCAGTCTGTTGTTCTATGCCCAGTTCTAACTGTTGTTTCCAGACCTGCATACAGATTTCTCAAGAGATGGTGTGATCACTCACCTAGAGCCATACATACTGGAATGTGAAGTCAAGTGGGCCTTAGGAAGCATCACTATGAACAAAGATAGTGGAATGATGGAATTCCAATTGAGCTATTTCAAATCCTAAAAGATGATGCTGTGAAAGTGCTACACTCAAAATGCCAGCAAATTTGCAAAACTCAGCAGTGGCCATAGGACTGAAAAAGGCCAGTTTTCATTCCAATCCCAAAGAAAGGCAATGCCAAAGAATGCGCAAAGTACCGCACAGTTACACTCATCTCACACACTAGTTAAGTAATACCCAAAATTCTCTAAGCCAGGCTTCAACAGTACATGAATCATGAACTTCAAGATGTTCAAGCTGGTTTTAGAAAAGGCAGAGGAACCAGAAATCAAATTGCCAACATCTGCTGAACAAGTGAAAAAACTACAACAGTAGAGACATATTCAGTCGTTTCTGGTGGGCAAAAGCCTTACAATCTTATCCTGAAAATAACATACACAATCAATAGATTATGTACTAATCATTTTCTAATAATTGATCATTTATTTTCAATTGTAGCTTAATAGTTATCCTATGTTTCTTCTTGTTGTTCTTTTACTATACTTTGTCTTTTGACTAGGGCATTCGTTGGAAATCTGCTTTATATCTATTATCAGAAGGATTAGAAGGAAACAGTGCAAAAGACAGGTGTGGATAATATCATATGTCTAATAGACAGAGGCCAGACAGATTGATGAGTTCTTTAAAAGGGGCACTTGGAGAAAGTGCCCCAGAGCCACTGATTTGGGGTATGTTAACATTTCTTATAAATATTTCATAATTATTTGTTTATCCACTTTCAAGGCAGAATGCTTCAGACATCTGAGACTACAGAAACTCTAGAGCTGTGATTTGTTTCTTTTAATTGTTTGTTATAAGCCAATATTTCAGAAGTGATAAACATACCCTGAAATACTTTTAGTTATATCTAGTATTACAATTTAAGGTCTTTATCATATTAACTATGCATTTTATGAAATGTGAAAAACCATTTTATACTAAATTGAAAGTCAATTGCTAAAGCTAAAACTCTCACATCTAACCCAAATGTCCCATGTTGTGAGAATACCATAAAGGTAGAGGGAAAAGGAAGATTTATATTCAGTCAGTGATTTTTACAAATGACTAATCTACACATGTCACATTTTTCCCAAAAGTAAATTATATCTTTTCTTCCATAAAGGTCTCAGGCTGAATTTTTTTTATATTTTTCCAATTAATATTATCTTTGATGAAAAATTATAATCTAATCTCCTCAGTGTAAAACTTTTAGCAGATGAGACAGGAAGATATTTAAGGCATGGCGACCAGTAACAGTGTTGTGGTCATAAAGGGAAGTGATAGCTGCTCGTCGTGTCTGACTCTTCAGGACCCCATGGGCTGTAGCTTGCCAGGCTCCTCTGTCCATGGAATTCTCCAGGCAAGAATACCAGAGCGCATAGCTTATCCCTTCGCCAGGGGATCTTTCCAAGCTGGGGATCAAAGCAGGTTCTCCTGCATTGCAGGCAGATTTTTTACCAGCTGAGCTACACTCAAATATTATCTCAGACAACCACATAAAGAATACTCCGTTTCAGGTCTATATCCTCCTTTCTTCCTCTACAAATAAAAAAAAAGAAAAATTCTTTCGTACTATTGTTTCCTTATTTTTACAAAGGAATTATGTGCTTTTCCCCTATAATTCAGTCAGAATAATATGGAAGAGGAGAAAAAATATGTTAATAAGAAGCAGTAACATATATTTTTGAAATCAAGCTAAAATGGTACTCAGGAATTTTCTAAGAATCTGCTGCCCTTAGGAAGCTTGTGGTACTAACAGAGGAGTGAAGGTTCATCATTATCTTTGATTTTAGTACCTCTCTCAATAAGTTCATTTTATTATTCTCTTCATCCCTCTTCAAAGCTCTTCAATCATTCTAGCTTTATTTTCAGTGCTTTTCTTCAGTACCAAAATCGTGTTGAAATAAAACCTGACTCTGGAATCCTTATAGGATTTGGTGGCAGTGTGATCGTTAAGATTGTGTATCTCCTTCATCTCTGTTATAGATCTTCTTCTAAGGGCATAGCATAACACCAATATTATATTTTTATGGGAAGAAAATTTTTTGTATGTTCTAAAAGTCAGGAGTAAGGGAAATTGTACAGCGCTAAATTATTGCCGACCAGAGATCAAATCCACATCTCCGGAGTCTCTTGCATGGCAGGCAGATTATTTACTGCTGAGCCATCAGGGAAGCCCTACAAAAATCAGGAGCAAGGGGAATCACACAGCAGTAAACTTTTTTGAAGTTTTAGTTCAAAATATCTCATAAGGAAATGACTACAACTTTATTCATCATTAACTATATTTACAGATTTTAATTTTTTATTTTTAGAAGAAATAATAATATTTAGAAATGACTGCTGTGCCCCAAATATGGTATTTAAAGACCAATGGAATCAACAGAGCAATTTATATCAATAAGAAATAAAAGAAACTTGAGGAAAATTTAGGAAACAGATATAGGAAAAGAGGATCTTGAACTTTAGAGTGCATAAGACTCACTTAAGGTGACTGAAAAATACAGCTACCCACATGTCATCAAGGACTAGAATTTAATGTATTTGGTCAGAGTTTGGGAGTCTGCATTTTAGCAATACTCCCAGTGCTTCTGATTCAGAGAGTCTATTTGAGAAATACTTAATGAGCAGAACTCAATACCCTTAATTCCAAGTTCAATATTGTTACTGCCATTATGTTTAAATTCCATTTTTAAATAAGGTTATTATTTGGAAATAGAATTACAAAGGAATTATAATTCCATGGACAGAGGAACCTGGTGGGCTATAGTCAATGGGGTCACAAAGAGTCAAACACAACTAAGTGATCAGCACTTTCTTTTATCTATTAATTATATGTACTTATTTTATATATATATGCATATGTATTTGTTACCAGAGCACATTTAATGATGATAATTCAAATTCTGTCACTCATACATTCCCTGAGTAGTTTTTGTTCAAGGTGGTGGCATCCTTGTAATCTTGCCAATGAACAGTGGTTGTATTCCAACCCAAGGGTTATGTTTGAATCCCTACAATAAAGCAGATTCTTTATAGTCTAAGCCGCCAAATAAATTATATATATATATACATATATATATATATATATATGTTAAAAATAAAAAAAACAATTGGTCTCTAAAATAAATATTGCTGGGAAAACTACATGTAAAAGAATGAAATTAGGACACTTCCTAACAAAATATACAAAGATAAACTCAAAATGGATTAAAATCCTAAGTGTAAGACCAGAAACTGTAAAACTCTTATTGGAAAACATAGGCAGAACACTCGATGACATAAATCAAAGCAAGATCCTGTATGACCCACCTCCTAGAGTAATGGAAATAAAAACAAAAGCAAACAAGTGGGACCTGATTAAACTTAAAAGCTTTTTCACAGCAAAGGAAATTATAAGCAAGGTAAAAAGACAACCCTCAGGGTGGGAAAAAATAATAGCAAGTGAAACAACTGACAAAGGATTAATTTCCAAAATATACAAACAGCTCACACAGCTCAATGCCAGAAAAACAAGTAACTCAATCCAAAAGTGGGAGAAAGACCTAAACAGACATTTATCCAAAGAAGACAAACAGATGGCTAACAAACACATGGAAAGATGCTCAACACCACTCATTATTAGAGAAATGCAAATCAAAACTACAATGTGATATCAGCTCACACTGGTCAGAATGATCATCATCAAAAGGTCTACAAAGAATAAATGCTAGAGAGGGTGTGGAGAAAAGGGAATGCTCTTGCACTGTTGGTGGGAGTGTAAGTTGATACAGCCACTACGGAAGGTGGTATGGAGAGTCCTCACAAAACTAGGAATAAAACCACCATGTGACCCAGCAATCCCACTCCTAGGCATATACCCTGAGGAAACCAAAACTGAGGAAGACACATGCGTCCCATGGCTCACTGCAGCACCATTAACAATAGCTAGAACATGGAAGCAAGCTAGATGCCCATCGACAGATGAATGGATAAAGAAATAGTGGTACATATACACAATGGAATACTACTCAGCCATAAAAAGGAACACATTTGAGTCAGTTCTGATGAAGTGGATGAACCTAGAGTCTATTATACAGAGTGAAGTGAGTCAGAAAGAAAGATAAATACCATATTCTAACAAATATGTATTGAATCTAGAAAAATGTACTGAAGAATTTGTTTGCAGGGAAGCAGTGGAGAAACAGACATAGAGAATAGACATAGGGAGAGGGGAGGAGAGGGTGAAATGTATGGAGAAAGCAACATGGAAACGTACATTACCATGTTAAAATAGGTAGCCAACGGGAATTTGCCTTATGGCTCACAAACTCAAACAGGGGCTCTGTATCAAGCTAGAGAGGTGGAATGAGGCAGGAGATGGGAGGGAGATTCAAAAGGGAGGGGATATATGTGTACCTATGGCTGATTCATGTTGATATTTGACAGTAAACAACAAAATTTTGTAAAGCAATTATCTTTCAATTTAAAAAAATTGAAAAGAAAAAAAATGGGCAAAAGTCTTCACAGAAATTTCTCCAAAGAAGATATATAAATGGTCAATAAGCATACAAAAAGATGCTCAATATCATTGATCATTAAGGAAATGCAATTCAAAACTACAATGAGATATCATTTCATATCATTTAGATGACTATTATGAAAATAAATAATAGGTGTTGGTGAGTATATAGCAAACTTGGGACTCATATCACTGTTCTTGGGAACGCAAAATGGTTCAGCCACAGTGGAAAATAGTATGGTAGTTCTTCCAGAAATTAAAAATAGAATTACCAAATGATTCATCAATTCCACTTTTGGGTAAATACTCAAAATAATTTAAATTGAGGGGGCTATGGACAATGGGGAGGGGAGACAAAGCCATAATCCTATTTCATACAAATTTTGAATTTTGTTCCAGGTGCCATTCATAACTGAAAAGCAGATAACATTCCAGAGATGAATAATGAGCTTTTCAATTTTTAAAAAAGCCTTCCCTTGTGGCTCAGATGGTGAAGTATCTGCCTGCAATGCAGGAGACCCAGATTCAATTCCTGGGTCAGGAAGATCCCCAGAGAATCAAATGGCAACTCACTCCAGTATTCTTGTCTGGAGAATTCCATGGACAGAGGAACTTGATGGGTAAAGTCTATGGACTCACAAAGAGTTGGACACAACTGGGCCACACACACACACACACACACACACACACACACACACACAATTTTAAAAAGTGTTGCATCTCTATATCTCTCTAAAATTGAAAATTATTCTTAAAGTGGCAAATCATTGGAATATTTTACCTTACTTAGAAACTTAGAAAATAAGACTGCAACAAAATGGAATCTGGAAATGTACATCAAAATGTGTAAAGCAATTTGTCAATAAAGAGCTTTCTGCCCTTCACTAGCTTTCTGCTTTACCTCCTAGAACAGTCAGTGAAGCAGAAAGTGACTAAATCTAAAATTGGGCCAAGTCTAAAAAACACTGTAGAAAGAACTACCCCAGAAATGGAGAGAGAAAACGGAACTGTTCAATTTAGGATAATGACAGCTTTTTTTGAAATTTAAATAACACAGAATTTTTATTCTTTAATAACCGGGCATGGATTAAAATGACACACCACCATAAATAAATGTTCCTTTTCACAAGAATGAAAGTTTGTTCAAAGGAGTTAAAAGAGCAGAATTGAAGATTTTATTCTACCACTGAGTAGAACGTCTGGAAGCCTGTACCTTGAATCTGCGTTACCTGTAGATAATACATGGAGTCATCTAAGGGTTTAATAAAACTGAATTATTTTGAAGTAATAAAGTATTTGCAAAAATTGAAGTATTTTGCAAACAATCAAGTCTTGTTTTTCAATCCCACCTATATTTTGATTTTCTAATTAGGAGATTAATTTCCATTTTTTACATAATTATGAGGAAGCAGAGGAGGAAGAGGTAGTGGTCAGTCATGTCCTACACTTTGTGACCCCATGGGCTGTAACCCACCAGGCTCCTCTCTCCATGGAATTCTCCAGGTGAGAAAACTAGGCAGGTTGCCATTTCCTTCTCCAAGGAATCTTCCTGACCCAGGGATAGAACTCATGTCTCCTGTACCACCTAGAAATTCAGTTCAGTTCAGTTCAGTTCAGTCGTTCAGTTGTGTCCGACTCTTTGCGACCCTCATGAATCGCAGCATGCCAGGCCTCCCTGTCCACCAGCAACTCCCAGAATTCACTCAGACTCACGTTCATTGAGTCCATGATGCCATCCAGCCATCTCATCCTTGGTCATCCCCTTCTCCTCCTGCCCTCAATCCCTCCCAGCACCAGAGTCTTTTCCAATGAGTCAACTCTTCACATGAGGTGGCCAAAGTACTGGAGTTTTAGCTTTAACATTATTCCTTCCAAAGAAATCCCAGAGCTGATCTCCTTCAGAATGGACTGGTTGGATCTCTTACAGTCCAAGGGACTCTCAAGAGTCTTCTCCAACACCACACTTCAAAAGCATCAATTTTTCGGCGTTCAGCCTTCTTCACAGTCCAACTTCTCACACCCATACATGACCACAGGAAAAACCATAGCCTTGACTAGACCGACCTTAGTTGGCAAAGTAATGTCTCTACTTTTGAATATGCTGTCTAGGTTGGTCATAACTTTTCTTCCAAGGAGTAAGCGTCTTTTAATTTCATGGCTGCAGTCACCATCTGCAGTGATTTTAGAGCCCAAAAAACATCTACTGGATCATGCCAATATCCGCTGGATCACGGAAAAGGCAAAAGAGTTCCAGAAAAACATCTATTTCTGCTTTATTGACTATGCCAAAGCCTTTGACTGTGTGGATCACAATCAACTGTGGAAAATTCTGAAAGAGATGGGAACACCAGACCACCTGACCTGCCTCTTGAGAAATCTGTATGCAGGTCAGGAAGCAACAGTTAGAACTGGACATGGAACAACAGACTGGTTCCAAATAGGAAAAGGAGTACGTTAAGGCTGTATATTGTCACCCTGCTTATTTAACTTCTATGCAGAGTACATCATGAGAAACGCTGAACTGGAAGAAAAACAAGCTGGAATCAAGACTGCTGGGAGACATATCACCTGGAAAGGCTCACATAATTATGAGAATTTTTTAAATTTATATAAATTACAACTTACTCCATTAAACACAGTCATACCCTTAGAGATATTGCAGGTTCAGTTCCAGACCACCACAGTAAACTGAATATCACAATAAAGTAAGTTGTACAAATTTCTTGGTTTCCCAGTACATATAAAAGTTTTGTTTACACTATACTATAGTCTGTGATGGAGAAGGCAATGGCACCCCACTCCAGTACTCTTGCCTGGAAAATCCCATGGATGAAAGAGCCTGGTAGGCTGCAGTCCAGGGGTCTCTAAGGGTCGGACACGCCTGAGCAACTTCACTTTCACATTTCACTTTCGTGCATCAGAGAAGGAAATGGCAACCCACTCATGTTCTTGCCTGGAGAATCCCAGGGACAGGGGAGCCTGGTGGGCTGCTGTCTATGGGGTCACACAGAGTCAGACATGACTGAAGCCTCTTAGCAGTAGCAGCATAGTCTATGAAGTGTGCAATAGCATTACATCTGAAAAACTTTTATGCATATATTGATTTAAAAGTACCTTCACACTAAAAAAACACTAACCATTATCTGACCCTTCAGCAAGTCATAATCTTTTGGCTAGTGGAGGGATTCAAAGATTGCAAGAAATATCAAAATGTGACACAGAGAAAAAGTAAGCAAATGTTTTTGGGGAAATGGCACCAATAGACCTGCTCCATGCAGGGCTGCCACAAACCTTAAGTTTGGGGGAAAAAAAAGCACAACATCCTTCAAGCACAATAAAATGAAACATAATCAAACAGTGTTCCCTGAACACTGCTGGGATCCTAGCATCAGGCTCTTGTGGCATTATAGTACAAAGACGAAGCTAAATACCCTGGGAGGATTTCAAAAGAGGAGCACCTCAATTTGGTTATCTATTTTCTGTAAAGTACTCTTGAACACGAAAGCTTCTAAGTGCTAACTGACACCTTCACCTTGAATTGGAGAATTTCTACAAATTATCATTTTTTGGAAAATGTCATGTTGCACTCCATATCATTTTATTTAGTTTTCCTCATTTCCAAAGGAAATACAGTAAGATCACATGGACAGGTTTGTTCCTTTCAAGGACAATACACTGAAACACAATGACCTGAACAGTGTGTCCTTAATATGACTTTAGTTCAGAAGTTAAGGTTACTGATTTCCAAAATTCAGGCTTGTATTTCCTTGCTATTTTCTTCTCAAGTCTTTCCCCATAGATGAAGTAAATTCATACTTTTCACTGAAAATTATTCTACTCATTTTAATAAGTGGAAAATACAGCTTTTAATAGAGATTTGAGCTCTGATGCTGAGAGGGATTGGGGGCAGGAGGAGAAGGGGACGACAGAGGATGAGATGGCTGGATGGCATCACCGACTCGATGGACGTGAGTTTGAGTGAACTCTGGGGGTTGGTGATGGACAAGGAGGCCTGGCATGCTGCAATGGGGTCGCAAAGAGTCAGACACGACTGAGTGACTGAACTGAACTGAACTGAGCAATATTTATGAATTCACTTTCCAACAAAAAAGCTAATCAATCTCTATGCCATACGGACAAGCAGAAGAGAGGCGAGAATAAGAAAGTCTAATTATTAGAAAGTATCACATTCTAATGCCATCTGGGTAGGTGCAAAGGAAATAATCTCTGGAGAAATCATAAACACCTGATTTGATCTAAGAGAGACTCTATGAAAAAGCTGAGAGTTCAACTGAATTTTAAAAGATGGGTCCATTTCAGGTGCAGAGAGGACTTCCCTGGAAGTCCAGGGGCCAAGATTCCTCACCTTCAATGCTGGTGGCCCGGGTTCAATCCCTAGTCAAAGAAATAGATCCCACATGCCACACCTAAAAGCCAGCACAGCCAAATAAATAAAAAATAAATATTTTAAAAAACAGATCAAAAACTAAAGGGCAGAGGGTGTGTGATCATAATAAGCTGGAGAGCTGAGTTAAGGTGTGAAGGAGAGAGCTTTAGAAAACTTATTTGGTGTAAACCAACAGGACAAGAGCAAAGGGTTGTCTAAGGAGTACTTTGGTAAAGACAGACTGGTCCCAATATGTAGAAGATCATAACTACCAAGAACCTTGGACTTGAGAATTTTTAGTATAAAATTCTCAAACTGCCGACTAAGGTCCATCTAATCAAGACTATTGTTTTTCCTATGGTCATGTATGGATGTGAGAGTTGGACTGTGAAGAAGGCTGAGTGCTGAAGAATTGATGCTTTTGAACTGTGGTGTTGGAGAAGACTCTTGAGAGTCCCTTGGACTGCAAGGAGATCCAACCAGTCCATTCTGAAGGAGATCAGCTCTAGGATTTCTTTGGAAGGAATGATGCTAAAGCTGAAACTCCAGTACTTTGGCCACCTCATGTGAAGAATTGACTCATTGGAAAAGACTGTGATGCTGGGAGGGATTGAGGGCAGGAGGAGAAGGGGATGACCGAGGATGAGATGGCTGGATGGCATCACGGACTCAATGAACGTGAGTCTGAGTGAACTCCGGGAGTGGGTGATGGACAGGGAGGCCTGGCATGCTGCAATTCATGGGGTCGCAAAGAATCGGACACGACTGAGCGACTGAACTGAACTGAAGGTTAGCAAATCTTAAACTTTTAAAAAGCTGTAATGAAAAATACAGTTCAAATGAATTTTAACTAGCATGTGAAAATATTAGCAAAAATCACAACTCATATATATATATATATATATATATATATATGTTTACAAAGTTAAGCAATAATCTGGGATTCATCACGGAATAAAAAAAAAAAAAAAAACAAGAACATATTTTGGGTGCCCAAAATTAACTT
>SJYC01055095.1:0-26104 GCA_006408675.1 Madoqua kirkii | reverse complement strand
CACTCCGGGGGTCGGGGGGGAGGGGACCCCGGCCCCAGCCACGCCCCCCACAGATAATGGGTGACATGGCGGCCCCCACCCCTCGCCCCGCTCCTCCTCGGCGGGCGCGGCATCCTCGCTCACCCACACGAACAGGCTGTCCGAGAGCAGGTACTGGGCCACGTCGCGGGCCCGGGGTCCCCCGGCGCTCGGCCGGACGAGCGCGGCCGGGTCCGGCTGCACCGAGGCCGTTACCGGCTCCGCCTCTGTGGGCCCGGGCCCGGGCCCGGCCTCGGGCTGACTGAGAGCGCGGTAGGCGCTGACGATGGTGCCGAGCAAGGCCAGGCCGCTGAGGCCCGTGTAGGTGCGGAGGCTGGGCCAGGGGAAGCGCTCGAGGAAGAGCAGCGGCATGGCGGCAGCGGCGGCTTCCAGCCCCCAGGCCTCCCCGCGCTGCGGCCGGGTCCCGGCGGCCTCGCGAACGGCGCCCACGAGCTCTGGCGTCGCTGCCGCCGCCGCCGCCGCCACCGCGCCGGGCCGGGCCGGGCCGCTCCTGGCCGCTCCGCCCCGCGCCGCTCCCGCTGCTGCCCCTGCCGGCGCGGAAGAGCCTCGGCTGGCTCGGGGCTGGCCGCCGCCCCCAGCAGGGTGCGGGCGGGACGGGCGCGGGGGCGCGGCCTCGGTCCCCCGCCCCCAGCGGTCGCGCTGCCGCCTAGTTGGCGGAGGTCCCGGCTGCAGGCCCTGAGGCCCAGCACCCAGCATTATCTTCCGCCGACACTCTAGCTCGGCCTGGCCCGCGGACGCTCAGGGCACCGGCCCTGGGCCGGGCCCAAGCGTCACTCAGGCCCGACGGCGCTGACGGGCGGTCGAGCGCTGGCCCCGTGGGCCCACCCGCGGGACGCGGGGACCAGGGCCACCGGGCGTCCGGCCACCTGTCCTTAGTTTCCTTACCCCAGAGCGTCCCTGTGGGCCTGGGAGCTTCCCAAGTGGCTGAAAGAGGAGACAGTGCACAGGGAATAATAGAGGCCCTGGCCCCAAGGAAAGACAGTAAGTCAACACTCTCAAGTTCCTCGCAAATAAAGTTTCTGCTGTTTACTAGTAACACACGGCGAAGTCTAAAATGAACCTGATTTCAGTTCAGTTTAGTCGCTCAGTCGTGTCTGACTCTCTGCGACCCCATGAACCGCAACTCGGCAGGCCTCCCTGTCCATCACCAACTCCCGGAGTCCACCCAAACCCAAGTCCATTGTGTCGGTGATGCCACCCAACCATCTCATCCTCTGTTGTCCCCTTCTCCTCCTGCCCTCAATCTTTCCCAGCATCAGGGTCTTTTCAAATGAGTCAGCTCTTTGCATCAGGTGGCCAAAGTATTGGAGTTTCAGCTTCAACATCAGGAAATAAAAATGTGTTCCCTCATACACCAGGTAGGAATGTAACAGTATGGGTACTTGGGAAAGTGATGTCAGCTCTTCAAAAAGTTTAAACCTAAGAGTGACCATTTGACCTAGCAATTCCACTCCTAAGTGGTATACCCAAGAGAAATGAAACACACTGCCACACAAAACGTCCACACAAATGTCAATAACAACATTATTCTTAACAGTCAAAGTCAGAAACAACCCTAATGTCACTCAAGGGACGAATAGATAAATAAGGGATCACCCTCTAAAATGGAATAGTCAGCCATGAAAATGAAGTAGGGAAACATGCTGCAAGGACAAAGCTTGAAAATGTGCTAAGTATAAGCATACACACAAATAGCCACATAGTGCAAGTCCATTTATATGAAATGTGCAGCATAGGCCAAAACATAAAGTAGGTTAATGACTGATGAGCAGTAGGGAGATGAGGAAACAGGTATAAAAGCTAAACATGGATTTCTTTTTGAGGTGAAAATGTTCTAAAATTTTGGTAACTGTAGCAGAACTCTGAATATACTAAAAATCTTTATTTGTATAATTATATAGTGAATTATGTAAATTATAGCCCAATAAGGCTGTAACAACAAAAAAGACAAAAAAGAGCTACGGAATAAAAGTGCTATCTGGAGGGGGGTAGGGGGGTCTTATTCCTTGTTGTATCTCCAAGGCCTTGACAAGTGCCTGATGTAGAGTAGGTGTTCAGCCAATATTTGTCGAATCTTACAAACTTTCAATGGCAAAAGACTAAATTATGTTCAAGTACTCATGCCTAATATTCTAAAAGTTTATTAGAAAACAAAAGATGGTTCAGCTCAAGGTTATTACAATTTGCAATATTTAGAAACATCCTATTAAAGGCCTTGTGATGAACACAACAGTTTGGCTTTTACCGGGGAGGCAGGATGAGTGCCCCCCCACACACACACATTTTTTATATGAAATCTGTATGACTACACTTTTGGTGCCCTTTGATTCTCTATCTGAAGCCATTTGATTAAACTGCTAAACTTACAATTGTATTGGTAAATTAAAATTTCACTTTGAAAAAGGGATTGTAATTTTCCACAGAAGTAAATGTTCTACTTTACCTGAGTACCCATAAATTTTAAACCACACTATCCTACAATCCACATTCAATCTAAGTCACAATACAGTTACAACATATCATACACCAAACTTGTCAAATCTTAATGGGCTATTACGATATGCAGATGACGCCACCCTTATGGCAGAAAGTGAACGAGCTAAAAAGCCTCTTGATGAAAGTGAAAGTGGAGAGTGAAAAAGTTGGCTTAAAGCTCAACATTCAGAAAATGAAGATCATGGCATCCAGTCCCATCACTTCATGGGAAATAGATTCACAAGCTGGAATCAAGATTGCTGGGAGAAATATCAATAACCTCAGATATGCAGATGACACCACCCTTATGGCAGAAAGTGAAGAGGAACTAAAAAGCCTCTTGATGAAAGTGAAAGTGGAGAGTGAAAAAGTTGGCTTAAAGCTCAACATTCAGAAAATGAAGATCATGGCATCCAGTCCCATCACTTCATGGGAAATAGATGGGGAAACAGTGGAAACAGTGGCAGACTTTATTTTGGGGGGCTCTAAAATCACTGCAGATGGTGACTGCAGCCATGAAATTAAAAGACGCTTTCTCCTTGGAACAAAAGTTACGACCAACCTAGATAGCATATTCAAAAGCAGAGACACTACTTTGCCAACAAAGGTCCGTCTAGTCAAGGTTATGGTTTTTCCAGTAGTCATGTATGGATGTGAGAGTTGGACTGTGAAGAAAGCTGAGCTCCGAAGAATTGATGCTTTTGAACTGTGGTGCTGGAGAAGACTCTTGAGAGTCCCTTGGACTGCAAGGAGATCCAACCAGTCCATTCTGAAGGAGATCAGCCCTGGGTGTTCTTTGAAAGGAATGATGCTGAAGCGGAAACTTCAGTACTTTGGCAACCTCATGCAAAGAGTTGACTCCTTGAAAAAGACTCTGATGCTGGGAGGGATTGGGGGCAGGAGAAGGGGACGACAGAGGATGAGATGGCTGGATGGCATCACAGACTCAATGAACGTGAGTCTGAGTGAACTCTGGGAGTTGGTGATGACAGGGAGGCCTGGCGTGCTGTAATTCAAGGGGTCACAAAGAGTCAGACACAACTGAGTGACTGAAGGTACAATATTCTACCATCTTGAATTCAAAGTGCTATACTCTGAATTGTATTTTGAGAGAACCATTACTTTCTAAGTGTTAAAACTAGGCAACCTGTTTTCTGGAATGACATTGTATTTAATAGCAGCTTTTAACATTTGATTCTGACTATATAATAAGCATGGCTTCCTAGCGCAGTGGTAAAGAATCTGCCTGCAGTGCAGGATATGCAGGCAGGTTCAATCGCTGGCTCAGGAAGATACCCTGGAGAAGGAAATGGCAACTCTAGTATTCTTGCCTGGGAATCCCATGCACGGAGGAGCCTGACAGGCTATAGTCTATTGGGCCACAAGAATCGGATGTGATTTAGTGACTAAACAAAATTTTATAAAGTCTAAATATTAAACTTTCAGAAGCTTGAAATTCCTAAAGATTCAATATGAGAATATGTGACATTAACCCAACTAAATAAGGTTATTTTTTATTTGCATTTTAAGATTTTAGAGGTTGGTGTCTAGACATTTTACTAGGGTAATTAGTGTTTGTTCTACCAACATTTTGTCCTCACCCACTCCAAGTAGGTAGCCAGGCTTTGCACATCCTTCCCTCAAGGATTTTTTTTTTTCCCTAGAACCCATTTTCTGAAGTCAACCAGTGCTCTTGGTTCTTGGTACTGCTTCCTGCATCATCACTGGAGCAGGAAAGGAAACAAGACTCAGAGGGATGAAAACTAGTGTGCTTAGGAAGGTTGGACCATAAGCATAGGAGCCACCTGTATCATCTGGTTCTAAGGCCTGTGTGACAGGGAGGCAACTGGATGAATATTCATGGAGTCCATGATCGTAGCTAGAGGTCTCCCCATCTCCATCTTTATTTCAGAGTACCATTTATCCTTCCTGGATTCTTTGACTTTGGGTAGCCTCTACTCCCAATGACTGAGACTGAATTCCCTGCCATCTATATGGGATGGGAGCTCTGATCTGGTTTGATTTAAAGGAAATAAATGTAGCATTTCAGATAAACCAGAGTTGTGAGGATTCATTATTTAGATATATTATTGTTTTCATTTTTTAAATATCCCAAATCCTTCTATATCCATGACTTCATTTGACTTTTACCCTGCCATGAGAAAGCCTGAGTAGTTTTCATGTTAAGGTTCTCAACAGCCTAGAACCTATTCTAAACGAACCTCATCTAATCCAGCAGCCTTTGTTGTTTGTCATAGAATTCTGTTGGTGATTTCATTAGCTTGACCAATGTGTTACACTACTGAATCCAGCAGAGGGGAAAAAATAACCAAGTCAAATTCATAGGGAAAAAAAGTAAGCCAACAGGAATATTACAACGTGTAGCTTGTGTTTCATAATTTTTCATAGCTCTATAAGTGCCTACTATAAAATATACAAGTAGTAAAAATTTCAGAAAAACTTCACAGTAACTTTATCAGGTTTGTTCAACCTTTGTTCAAGGTTATGGTTTTATACACATATGCTCAAGTTCTGAGTTACTATTTTAAATTACAAAGTGTTACAGAAGTAGCAAGCATGGTGTCACAGACCATCCATGACCTTCAAGCAAATTTGATTAAAAGAATAAAAAAACCTGAAGTCAATACTTTACGGAAACTGAGGCTTCCAATGATATAACACAGTTAGCAAAATTGTATGTCTACTTGTAAATCCCAGTCTTCAAGTTCCAAGTCCTTTCACACTGCAGAAAATGACCCTTTCACCTCACAGGAAACTGAATCTGCCTAAGACCACTGCCAACACACAAGGGAGGAATGTGAGAGGAGGGCAACACAGACGTCCCAGGTCTTCAGGTCCTTGCTGTTACACTAGTTGTCTCTTACCTAATGTAATGGCCCCTGGCCAACGACACTGAAAAAGAATCACACAAGATTTCTAATGGCACACTATGGTTAGCAGCCACACACAAAATCAGAGTCATTCTGTTTTGATTTTTTTATTGAAATGACAATAAAATAAAATAAAAAAGAACAGTGAACATTTTAATCAAACTTTAACTTTACAATTATAAAAATATAACCAAAACTTCAGTTTCTTCTATACATTTTTCTTTAAACTTAACACCAGAGTAATTCTCAAAGCCAAACTATAAATGATTCTTGTACACTATGATGTGAACACAGCAAACGAAGTTTTAAGTTTTTAAAGCACTGATCTTTCCCTTAACAGAACATGATACATTTTCCCAACTTAACTCTAGTCTCACAATACAATCCAACACTAAAATACAATTACATCTTAACTGGCTTAATCTAGACTTACTTAGGTTTTAGTTTTCTTTTTCCCCAAAACAAGCTAGATAATACAAGCTAATAATAAAGTGTGTTTTATGGCTCAAGTCAAATTATTATAGTATTTTGCTTTGTATTATGTATTTAACAAAAGCAAAGAGCTTTAAATGAGTCCAGTTTAACCCAAATAATGAGTGATGTAAAACATGTGGAATAATTATGGGAAGCCAAACCTTACACTTATCAAAGCTGACTTGTATCTAAGTCAAAGCCCACTAAGCCTCTTCGGGCAAATGCAATATGCAAAATTTCACGCTCTCAGAAGTGATCTTAGTGAGAGGCATAAACTGTTCCAAACACTATGAATGAGTGAAAACATTAAGTTTGAGGAACTCCAAGGAGAAAAAGGTACTCCAAGCATTTCGTCTCAAGTGACTGAGCAAGTACTTTAAAAAACAGGCATTAAAAAACTGAAAGCATAGTGAGTCACACTATTTAAGGGAATTTTAAGTGAAAGGCTAGTTGGTTTGCTGAATCTGAGGAACTCCACCTCTCACTTCTGACTAAACATAGAAGAAAACAGACTGGCCAGTTTGGTTATGTTTGATCCAAATAAAATACTAACTCAATAAAACCCTTAAACATAAAAAAGGAATTACTGCAACACACAATGCTGTAATAATTACAAGGGAAGACAATGATAAAAAGTAAAAAAGTCTTTTAACTGTTGTCAAAATATGGATTCAGACACAGAATTGTCATTATGCTATTTTAAGTATCATCCACTTATTTAAAAAATCACAAGTCTTCATCACATAGAAAGAAACAAAAATTTCACTTTTCTTCAAAGGGATGTCAATCCTAAATATGATTTATAACATTTGAGTAAAACTTTATTTTTTCCCCTTAATCTTGAATATTTTCCAATGCCATTTAGCAGTTTTACATAGAATATGCACTACTTACTCAGGGAAAAGAACATGGCATATACTGTAATTATACAATGCAAAAGAAGGCTTTCATTTACAAACAAACCTGGAAAACAAGGCATTCAAACATATAAGTCATTTAAAACTAGTCCGTACTGATTATGTAAAGAATTAGAATGAACATTTTAAGACTGTTAGTTCTTTAAGTAATGGTAAGAACTTATGTATCAAAGTGTTAATTAAACAGTACCCTGTACCCTCTTTCTAATAGACTACATCAAATTTGCACTTCCCCAGTTCTATTTTCATCAGGAAACCTAACAAGAGAGCATTGGGATACAACTGTAACAAGTTCTAAAATGTTTGTATTATGAATTGTAACTCAAAATCAGATCTATTATATTCCAGGTTAGTAACTTTAGCTTACTATTTTTCTCACATAAACCCCAAGGTATGGATGACTCAAGCACTTACATTAGTGGAAGTAATGATCAAGAAAAGATTTCTAGGTCAAAGCTTGAGTTACAAAAGAACATGAGTGGCCGCAAATCGGATGACGTTTCAACTCTTAACACTCCTTACTGACACCACTTTAAATCACACCACAAAAAAGTCTGCCTCTCTTTACTTTCCCCAAAGGGCATGAGCTAACACACCTGAAAGTGGTCACTGTAGCTTTCCAACTGGAGGCCAGAAACAATCATGGAAGGTAGGCTGGAGATTGAGCCATGTCCATCTCTGCCTTCCCCAACCTTGTAGGATGAATCAGTGAGCTCAACAGTAAAGTCAGTTAGCTAGAAACATGTGAATGTGAAGCAGAACAGCAGAACAGTTACACCTGAAGGAGGGGACTATCCATAGAAACAGGGGCTCTTTCAAAAGCGATCCCTGGTCATTTTTGGTCCTGGAGACAGGTGCTCACCTATTAGTAGGCACAGTTATAGCCACTATTAGATTCACAACCGTGTGAAGGTTTCTTAGGACCTCACCTAAATAAAGCTGAATGTTTAAAATTGCTCAGTTGCTCTGTCTCATTTTCTCAAGCCTAAACAGGAAGAATATGTATCTTTCACATCACCCAATATTTAGGAGAATAGCTCTGTCATCAGTACCATAAAGATGCACAACTAACCAAAAGTTTGTTTCTATCTATGAAAAACATAGCTGGCGATTTACTTTAGTAGCTGCATCTTATAAGACTTCCTTACATTAAACCTACAATCAACCGTTTGTAATAAGGCATACAGAATGTACTATTAAGCGATAACAAGGCCAATTCTTTTGCCCTAAGAATTTTTTTTATTCCCTCAAATCTGATCCTAATTTAACTGTGCTTTTAAGATTCTTAAATTTGGTATTTTTCTCTTAGGCTGACAAAATCTAATTCTGATTATTTCAAAATGTTTTTGAAAGGCTTTATGTTACTTTTTAAAACCAAACTTTCATCTCATTGGCTATGACTCCACGTTAATTGAAATAACAAACTTTATAATCCAAGAGTTCAAAAACTACCAGACTCACTTTTAGAAACTTCCTTCACAGATCACCATTTCACCACAGCCATAAAAATAACTTAAGACACATAATTTCACAAGAGCACAGATAATGAATATTTCCATTATGGGGGGGAGGAGTGTTTAATTGAGCCCTGGACCTCTTTTTAACCAATTCCCACGACATTCCTCGACCTAGTCAATTTTAACAGTTTCCTGTATGGTTAACGTCTGTTGCTTGTGAAATAAGGTCTAGCTATGCTGGTATAAAATGTACTCATCAGTAATACACTTGAACTTCTGCTGTGATGTAACTCAGAGAGTGTAAAATTGTTATAGCAGTTGCACTTTGGATTCAGTCAAGCAAATGTAGTTCCCCAAAGTAACAGACAATTCTCATCACAAAAATCTACAACATGGTTTTGGGAGTATACTCCCAAGAATGGTATCAGAGCGAACAGTCCCACTTAAGCCTTTGCTTACAGCTTGACTGCCACTGTATCTTAACATTCACCTGCCTAGTTGGGGAAAAGGATTCCTTGCCTGTAAGAATTTTACAAGTTTAAATTAAAAAACAAAACAACAAAAAAACAAATAGAAAGAAGTCCACTTTCTTTAATGTTGTACAAAAAATATTTGTGTAGAAACAAAAGTAAACTGAACAATATCACATTTGTTTACAGCACAATCTAGCTTTTCATACTAGCTTTACTATTCAGACAACAGAAAGTAGGTGTAATTTCAGGATTGGGAAAGATAACACCAAAAAAAACTTCAGGGACGTTTATTCTACACTGTGTATAGCTGTGCTCACAGAGACGGCTTCTCTTACTTCTCTGCTGTGCAGCAACTCAGTTGTATATAAAATTGAACCTAAATTTTAAAAAGAACAATATCTTTATTAAAAACAATATTACTTACATTTTTTCTACCTTAGATAAATTTATCTGGACATTAAAACTCTCCCTTGATATTTTGGGCATTTTCTACATAGACACCCTTTTCTCTCACATTCAATGCTGCTGAATACTTATAATGTAAAAAAAAAAATCTAATAGTGTAAGTTTGAGTATCCACTTTCCTTGAGGGAAGTAAATATTTTTATACCTCACTGTATTCTGACCACCCAGTACAATTACTGTTACCTGACAGTAACATTCATTTTAAATAAATGAATAACATGACTCTTTTTTCATATCCCATACTTCAATGTGTAACCCATCAACAGACCAAAGCAGAGGAACAAAAGATGAAGTCTGACTTCAGTGCCAGAACAGAAAGACCAATTCACACTAAACATGCTTTCACAGAAGGCCAAGATCACAACCGAAATTGTTTTTAAAGTAACATTTGTTAAGCATTTACCAAGTGCCTGGCATTATTCTAAGCACTTTATTATGTTATTTCACCTAGTCCTTATCAATCTATGAAACTGGGTCTACCATCCCCCTTCACAGGTGAAGAAATAGGCATAATAATTTGTTAAAGACCACACTGCCCCGAAGCAATGATGGTGGAATTCAAATCCACATACTGACTGTAGAATCCATATTATTAACCACTATGTTATTCTATGAGTCCTGTTACTGACAAGGACCTCAACCAGTGTAAGTCAATTTAAAAAACAAAACAACACACATTTCTCATGACTTCATCTGCCTTAAAAAAAAAAAAATTAAACTCCATGTAAAAATTCATGACTTAATCCTACATGCCCCAACTTGGACCTAAACAGATTTCCCGATGAGTAATGAGAATACTCATTACGACAAGAGATTCAATTCTCCACAGTTTTATACACATAATTTCCATCATATTCATTATACATTGTCGACTACGATTTTACCATCTCTTCTTTGAATGATGATCTCAAACTTACCTATAGAAAATGCCAGATTTGGAGAAGAACAGATGCACAAATACCAGAATGTCATGCTGCAACTTAAGGTCTGAGGACACAGTCATCCTTGGCTTAATCCACACAAGCCCTAGGGATCCATCTACTGTCTTAGTTTCCTTGAAGACCAAAATTTATGAACTATCCCTCCTCAAGTGGCTTGAATTATTTTAAATCCAGCAGTTTAGATGAAACAAACACAAAAAGCCCAACTCTCCATACCTGCTCAAAAGCTGGGGGAGGCTGGAAATGATGGGCCCATACCCAGGTGCGTTGTCGTACAGCTCAAACAGCGGCGCAGCCACCAGTTTGTAATTTTTAGGGACTGCAAACAAGGCTAAAACAAAAACAGTGTTTATTGGCTAAAATAAAAACAATATTCATTTTCTTTACTTCCTTATATAAACACTGCTTCTACTTCACTAGTAATCACCAATTTTACATTTGAGAAACTTCTGAGGAAAAAAGTAATTCTCATTAACACATTTTGGTTGTGATTTTTAAGCAAAGGTCAGTCACAGCTTTGGAATGGACTCTAAAGAAATCCATGCTGTTAACAACCAAGAGCACATTATGAGTGCTGACTCTGGGAGAAAGGGGAGGAGACCCTTGATCTTCTATTTTGAATTCCATTTTAAAAGTATCAAAAACCAGAGTAATTAGTTGTTAATGTGCAGAACAGAGCTAAAGACTCTATTATAAGAAAATCAATTAATCTGTCTCCTAAAATTTTATCACAATGTAAAATTAATACCAGCAGCTAAACAGTTATTAAAAATACTATAATCTGATATTTTTGGCTCCAGTATTTACTTTTCCCCCGTAACATAACTGGCATATCCAAGAAAAACTAGGTAATTGTGGATAAAAATGGTATGTGTTTTATTTTACAATAAATCCCCCAATTCAAGTAACTTGAGGAAAAACACAAATAGAGGTATCTTTGATATTACACTACAGTTTTCAGATGGCTGCCTTCAAGAACAAAGTAACTTACCTTTCTCTTGAAGCTGAACCAGAAACAACTTCTTATGTTCCTTAGGTTTTGTGATATGTGCAGGAATATATGGATACTAAAATAACAAGAGAATAGTTTGTAGTTGCCAAGACATCCCTGACACCTCCCATGCCTCCACTGACCAACTTCTCCCATTTCAGACTTTAAGCTCAAGTATCAGGCCTGAAGACCAGCTTCTTTATAACTCCAACAGAATTTTAACATGTACACCATGGCTTCATCTATTTCTTACGTGTTTACCCCCTAATACAGTGTAAACTCCCTGAAGAAGAATCCGTTCTAGTTTTCCGTTTACCTAACAGATCTGGTACCTAATGGATGAACTAATAAATACATGCTTTAATAAATATAAAATATCAAGCAGTAAATGGCTGAGTCACAGAAACAATTATAGGTTGACAAGTTTAAACACAATGAAGTCTGACATACATATTTATAGTAATAGCTGTCTTTTGAAAACATATCATTACAAAGTTAAATCTGCTAGAATCCTGATGCAGACCACGTTCACTAAATAAAAAGTTTAAATACAATGAGGTGCTCGACAGGAAATTTCTCCCCACAATCACCACACACCCCACATGGGACAATGCTGCAGAAACACTGGATGAGCCGTCTGTCAGCTGAACAAAGTCAAATTGTTTGTGAAAATGGAGAAAATATTTTGAAGAATGCAAAGGAAGAAGAGAACTACAGAGGGAAGGTTGCTACCAGAGAAAGAAAAATTTTACACAAAGAATTCTAAAGTCTAAGATAAAGGTTTCTTCTTCTGCTGCTATGCACACATGATGGAACCTCTCCCGCATCTCCCCATGATACATTCAGGGAAGCCTACTTTCCTTTTTGAAGTATTTGAGGGCAGGGGAATTTAAAAAGTGCTAAAAACGGCATACTGGGAAAAGAGGATAAAAACAGGGGCTGCCGAAAGGAGGTATCAGCATCCCCATTTCTGTAAGAAACTTGTACAGAGACTAAGTATCCTTCCTAGAATGATACAGTTAAGCAATGATGCCAGGATTCAGCTGAGTCTATCCAACTCTTAGCTAACTGGAAAAGCCTATTCCCACTTGTGCCATCCCAAGGGGACCTAAACAGTCCTCCGACTACAGTAATTCCACACCAGAGCCATCCCCAGAGTATAATGAATCAAGACAGCTAGCTACCCCAGGCTTTGGAGGCACTGTACACAATCATGAAAACCATGCACACTGGCATCAGAGAGATCCAGTGGGGAGAGCATGCTTCAAAACAACAGAAGTGTGGACAGCAGGGATGGAGCAGTCAAAAGGAACAGGATTGCGGAGGTATGACCATGAGCTAACTGGTGGGGGTGAGTGACAGCTAATGGGATTTGTTCACTTTTACTATGCTACTTTTGTACGTATTTGAAATTTTCCTTTAAAAGAAAAAATGCTTGGCTTTTATTTTTTAATTTAAAGTGACAAGAGAAAAAAGGAATTTTCAAGTCAAACTCTCTTACGAACGTTTTAAATGGCTGGAATTAAATCAGTTTCCTACTTCCCCAAATGCCCAGCAAATATAACTGAACACTGACCTGAGGAGGCTCAAAATTTGGTCTCCACCAGTTGCCAATGCAGTCATCAATGACCCAGTCTTGCAGGACTCCATCTTGACGACCCAGTATCTGTCAAAAGGAAATTATAAAGCCAGTAAACTAAATATACATACCAATGAATAGCCTTCTTCAGTGAAGAAGGTATTTTTCACAACACGCCTAATAGAGATGAATAGCTAATATGCCCCCATATAAATTTCCTTTCTACAATTTATCTGTGTCATTCTGCCCAAAACATAAACTATCAGTTCAAAACTGGCAAGCTAGCATCAACATGATGATGGAGGACCAACCCATCTGCTCTGTGCCTTGGCACTGAAAATCAAAGACTAATCAACCAATGGCATACAACAGATTTCTAGAATCAACTATAGCTTTTGTAAATCACCCACCTAACCAAGTTATAGAAATAAGTATGCAAAATTCAGTTTTCATTTCCATAAATCTGTATATCATAAGATTAAATTTAACTTAATCAGAGTTATGCTTTACACATTTTAATTAGCTAAAAAATGGTTTTACAAAGTCCATGACAAGAAAAAGCTGTTAACTGTCCCACTTTACCATTCCCACTGGTTACAACTTTCAACTCTTAGCCGTTTTCCCCCCTGATATTTGCCTCATTTTCAAAAGCATTCTTCTTGTTTAAATAAACTGTTTATCTCAGCTTTAATAGGTTTACAGAAAAGTTGAAGCCTAGAACTAGGGAAGCCCTACAACTCCAGCTGTGAATCAGAGTTGAGAGCATCTACAGATTGAAGAGACTTCCCAAGTATACCACAGCCAGTTTTTCCCTACTAACATCTTACATTAAGACAGTGTATTTGTCACAACCACGGAACCAAACCAACACTGATAACCTTATTATTAACTGAAGTTCTTATTTTCATCAGATTACCTTCATTTTTACCTAATGTCTTTTTTTATGTTCCAGAATCCCACCCAGGATAATACATTATATTTGCATTTCTCCTCAGGTTTCTCTAAGACTGACAGTTTCTCAGACTTTCCTTATTTTTGATAACCTTCACAGTTTCGAGGAGTAGGAGTTAGGTATTTTGTATTATAGAATGTTCCTCTATTAGACTGAGATTTCAGATTTCAGGGAACTGGGGAAGGAAAATCACAGAGGTTGTTTCATTCTCATCACATTATTGCAAGGGGGTACATTCTATTAACATGATTTATCACTGATATTAACCTTGACCACCTGGCTGAGATAATATTTGTCAAGCTCTCTACTATACTTTTTAATAGTTACATTTTTAATATTCTTTTATGATCATTTCTTGATTGCTTTTCATTTTTAAAAACCTTTAAAAAAATTTAACACCTTCTACTGTGGAATAAGAATTTAGATCTTAAAACCATATTCCCCACTCATACTTTCTCTTCTACCATGCTCCCACTGTCAGTATTTAAGTCAACATTCAGTATTTAATATGACTTGGTGAATCAGCAGAACATTTATTAAACTATAATTACACACCCCTACTTGAACAACTATCCTTTCCTTCAGAGACAATACTCATTTCATTCATTATCACTAATTCATTCCCCACATTCTCCACAAGAGCTTAAATTTCTTCTCAATTCAAATATTATTCTATTTTCCTAAGAGACATTCTTCTATCATCCTGATTCCATCTGTAGTTGCTCTCGGCCCTGATTCACAGCTGGAGTTCTAGGGCTTCCTTGTTCTCTCTCCTGTTATTAGATCCTCTCTATATTCTTAACCCTGTCCCTTCTTTCTTTGTTCATTCTTTCATTTTAGTGATGAATATTCTCCATCCACTAGCTTCCTAAAAGAAGGTACAAAAGACATCACCTTTATAGAAACTCTGTTGGGCTGGAAATAACTTTATCTGCACACTTGACTTATAGTTTGATTAGATTAAAAAAAAAAGTCTCAGATGGACTCTATGTACTTTCAGATTTACGAAGGTATGTTCCATGATGACTTAGCTTCTGCTATTGTTTCTGGGAGGCTGATGCCATTTCTGACTTTAATGTTTTTGTGTTTAACCCAGGTCTACCCATTCCTTCTCCCCAACTTTGGAAACTTTCAGGATTTCTCTCTTTACCCTTTTTCTAGAGAGAAGGCCAGTAGGTTTTTTCAATCTGAAAACTAATGATTAGGTTTGGGAAACTTTCTTGAATTATTGCTTTGCTAATTCCTTTTCCTCTGCTTTATTTATCCAGGTTAGATTTTATTTTTTAATTGAATTATAGTTGCTTAACAATGTTTCAGGTGTACAGCAACATGATTCAGTTATACATACATATATCCTTTTTCAGATTTCCTTCCATTATAGGTTATTACAAGATACTGAATATAGCTTTCTTTGCTATATAGTAGATCCTTGTTGTTTCTACAGTTTATACTGATCCTTTTCTCTTACCTATGTTCTTTTTGTTCTACTTTCTGGTAGATTTCAACTCAATTTTTTAACTCACTATTCAATTTTTAATTCTGCCTTTAAAAAAAATTATTCATGAGTCCTTTTTCGTTGGCTATATAGTCTTTTCTAATGGCACACTGTTCTAAACAATGTCTCCTTTTATCACATCAATAATATTAATTATAATTCTGCTGATAACTGAATTTTCTGTTTCTGCTAAGTTCCCTTTGTTTCTTTTGCTCTTTCCTGTTCAGAAGTTTTTCCCCAAAGCCTGGTGATACTGGTTACCTGCTCACAATGAAGGGTAAAATAACCTGCTTAACTGACAACTCTGTGTATATCAGTGACAAGGCTACCCTAGTTCTTTGGGTAGATTCCCCAAAATTATCTATCATCAAAGTATTCTTTGGAACTCTCCATTTTCTCCAGAAAAAAAAAAAACAAAAAAACAAAACACCCACAACCTTCTAACCTTCAGCCTGGGGTATATAAAACTAGCTGTTAACACTGTCAGCCTAGTAGAAGTCTCACTATCCAGGCTGTAACTTCACTTATTCTCCCTACCTCCTTAACTTTTTCATTGCTTAGTGTTTTCCAATTTAATCTCTACCAAGAATTAATCAGCAGCCAGCCTTTACCTAAATGTAAAATAGGGAAAATGATCTAGGTACATCAATAATCCTATGCAGACTGCCAGTCAATTCAGTTTTCAGTCCATGCAAACCCCCTCTTTCACAAGTACCCCCAATTCCTAAGCTTTTCTGATCTTCTAGAGTGCTGGGTCCTTGACTGCCCTTCTGGGAGGCTGAGGTTTTTGGCTAAGTCAATTATGATTTGCTCATCTGCCTTCTACCTTCAAACACTTTTTCCTTGTTACTGTCTCATTTTACATTCCATCAACCTACTGGGCTTTTATCTTTCTAAAACCCCTTTAATGTAAATAAGAAAAAGCTGAGGTAAGGCAGTAGGTTCAACCTATCGTATATAAATGAAGGTTCAAACACAGCACAATATTTAAGACTAACACTGCATTTTAGAAATACCAAAAAACAAGTCAAAGTGGAAGAAACACAGGTTTTAGTTTTGTCTCCTTTCTGTATGTGTCAAAGATTTTTCACAGAATATGTATGAGTTTTGTAAATAAGGGGGGTTGCATGCCAAGAAAGAAAACTGTTTATTAATGAAACAGCCTACAATCTCAAAAACCTCCAGTATCTATATGCATCTGGTCCCAAGTCTTCAGAAACAGACATTAGAACAGTTTCTAAAAAGTAGCACAACCTGGGCAAAGCCTAAAAGGTATGTGCAAAAATGAAATGAAAATAGGTATTTAACAGGAATCATTCTGTCAAAATTCCAACACCTACTCTGGAATAAAATTACCTGCATCAAATCTCCACCTTCACCACACACTAGCTGTAAAACATCAAGGAAGCTTTCTGTGCCTAGTTTACAATAAAACAGGATTAACAGCACCAACTTCCTAATGCTATTATGATGTTTAAACAAATGACTGCATGTAAAGCACTTAGAACACTGCTTAGCAGTCAATACTCAGTAAATGTTGTTTTATTAACCATTATTGCTACATCAACTATTTCAATGGAAAATAATGCTATGACAAAGTATAAGTTCAACTTACAGAAAATAAACATTGTACTAACACTCTAAGATTTATGTTTTATTTATAGAAAACTAAATATTTAAAATAAACTCATCCTTTTCAAGGCATAAAAAAATCTGACTATGCATTAAGTTGACGGTATTTAGATGAGCATTAATGAAATCATCAAAATGGTTAAACAGAAAAATACCTCTGTCATTAAGCGTTTTAGTCCTTCAACTTCATCTTCTCCTGGATTAAGCTCACCACCAGGTCTGTATAAAGGTTAAAATTTCAGCTTTCGACTTGTAGTAACAATTTTCGTTAACAGGAAAAACACAATAATTACTATTTCTATCAAGTAGCTTCGTTAACACATTTCGGTGTCACATAAGGCAATTAAAGCAAACAAATGTCAAATGGAGGGGGAAGAATGTGCTAGAAAACGGAGTCTATATCCATTCACGAGATTCACAGTAGACAAATCCTAGTCTTAAAATATGTACCACAACATAAACATCACATAGTTGCTGGAAAACAGTACATCCCAATTTTTTCTCTCTGGAAGTTATCTAGTGATAATGGAGTATAGAAATGCTGAAAAAGCAGTGGACCCACATTCTCTAGATCTGAAGAATGCGGCATTTTTAAAGAATTCCAAACTAAGTATTTGAGAACACTCTTTTTGGTACAATCTAGTCAAACAGTTGTGGACTAAACATACTGAGAGATTTATAAACTTAAATGAGAAAACTAAACAATCTATAAAAATGTAAAGCATTTTAAGAACAGGAAAACACTACTGATCCTAAGCAACAAATAATATCAATTGTTCTCACTAATGCTATAAAGACATCTAGAAATTGAACTTGGACTCATTTGTTTCATAGGGCTTCTCTCAAGCTCAGTCATTAGCATCAACAATACAGAGAAACATGCAGATTTCTAGTCAGACCATAGTGTTCATAAATGAACACTGCAATGGAGAAAAAAAAATGCTTTTGAGTTTCTCTTCCAAAAAACTCCAGTAATAGCCATGTTTGTTGAGACAAATGGCTAAAACCTAAAGCTGTATTAAAGCTGCATAAAACTGCCATCTTATTAAAAGTTGTTCATTTCCAATGACACTTACAATTTGAAGAACGTTGTTCCCAGCTGTAGCAGTAACACATGAGGTAGCCGGTGCTCATGGACAATCAAAACCCCTTCTACAGTCCTCCTCATGCCAATTTTATCAAATTCTTCCCTCATGCGCTGAAATCTGGCTGCAACAGAGCTGTCCTTCTCATAGAGGGGCTCTTTTGTACCAAAAGTGTAATTGGTAAGAGGGTACCTATGATCCAAAGACAGACAGCTGAGAATTGTAGACCATAAATTACTAGGACAGACACCAATCACATAAGAGAAACCTTGGTAAAAAGCGTGTGTGTGTGTGTATATATATATATATATATATATATATTGCACTTAGAGAAAAAGAATTTGAACAAAGTTAAACAACTAGTTAATAAGACAGCAGAGAAGGAAATGGCAACCCACTCCAGTGTTCTTGCCTGGAGAATGCCAGGGACTGGGGAGCCTGGTGGGCTGCCATCTCTGGGGTTGCACAGAGTCAGACACGACTAAAGCGACTTAGCAGCAGCAGCAGAGATTAGAATCTAGCTCTCTGAACTCTAAAACCAGAGCTTTCATTAGCTCAAGCTGTTACTTCCCACTTGAACTCTGAGGTACAGATGAAGTGAAGTGAAGTGAAGCCGTGTCTGACTCTTTGTGACCCCATAGCTGTAGCCTACCAGGCTCCTCTGTCCATGAGATTTTCCAGGCAATAGTACTGAAGTGGATTGCCATTTCCTTCTCCAGGGGATCTTCCCAACCCAAGGCTCGAAGCCGGGTCTCCCACCTTGTAGACAGACGTTTTACCGTCTGAGCTACCAGTTCAGGTCAAGTATAGATGACAATATCCTTAAAGCTCTTAAATGCATAGAAGAGTGGCTATCTGAATAACTGGCAGTCCTCTGGTTTTAGATGCTAACACTGTCAACCTGGCTAATGTGCCCTTGGGCTCCTCTACCAATCTAATCATAAATTCTATTAATTATGGGTGCTAACGGCTGATGTCCTTTTCTACAAACTGAGCCACCACTTTCCATAATCTCCTCAGTTATTTTCTATTTGTCCCAGGCAACTATCATCAGAGTTTTCTGGTAACTTTCTTCTTCGGATGAACTTTTCTTTCCCTTCTAAGATGTTGAGCCTTCTGCATTTCTTCTATACAGTATCTTTATTCTTCCTTTCTCTTCATTTGAATCTTTTGCTGACTAGATATAATATAAACATTCTCTACTTCTTTATCAAGAATTCAAAATATAACATATTGAAAAGTTTTCTTCTTGCCTAGTAAATATTTTTTCCTTAAGAACAGTTTAAAAATTCATATTTCATCACAGGTATCACCTTGTAACCCTTTGATCATAAGACTTACAGAAAGCAGCCTTTGATTATAAACCTTTGGGTAAGAATGCTTTGGCCACACTTGCCTGTCCCCAACATAACTTGTCTACCAAAACTTGTGTTAGAAGTCAACAATTACATAACGAATCCACTAAGCTATTCTTAGAAGGGGAACAAATCAAGGTTGCCAAAATGTTAAAAAAAAAAAAAAAATTACTTTAATCCCAGAAGCCAAATTCCAGGCATAAGTGAAGCAGCACTAACGTAACTAAAACTATTTCCAAGGTGCTCTAAAGATTTTAGGACCTTCCCCAGTAGACTCAATCCTAAATCTAACACCTTCATCATGAATTAGCAGCAACCCCACATAGCACTTTGTGCCCTGCAATTAAAAAAAAAAAAAAGGCTTTATATACATTAGCATTCAGTTCTCACCACCTGAATTAGAATTAAAGACAGCTCTAATACATCTCTATTGCAAACCCAGCTCTCACATCAAGAGATGCCATTAAGATGAAATATAAGACTGTTCAGCTGTGAAGTCGGTGCCAGCCCAGACACCATCTGTAGTACTCCCATCCTACTGTGAGCTTTGTAAAGCAGGGACTACACCTGACTTCCTTACCACTGTCTACCCAGCATTAATCCTAGTGCCTGCTACAAACTAAGCATTCATGCAATATTTCCTCATCAAATATACTGGAGGAGAGAGAACTTATTTTCAACTTAGGTCATTACTTAACCAGGTCAACTGAATTAACAACACAATTCTTTCTGAATGCTGTGATTATACAGGAGAGGGAAAGTACTGCATCCATTAACTCAGAACTTTAATGGAGCAAAAATTGAAACATTTCCACCAAGTTAGTTCGACATAATGGCTTGATGAAAAACGATCGAATAATCAAGGCAAAGCAAGGTAAAACTGTGAGCATTAACAATAATAACCAATGAAAGTAATACAGAAGCTGTGTTTTCACATTAAAAAAAAAAACATTTAGCCTTTTCTATTTCATAGGAATACTATGAGGATTTTTCTAAAGATGTGATATGAAATTAAAATGCTATTCAGTTCAGTTGCTCAGTTGTGTCCGACTCTTTTTGACCCCGTGAATCGCAGCACGCCAAGCCTCCCTGTTCATCACCATCTCTCGGAGTTCACTCAGACTCACGTCCATAGAGTCCGTGATGCCATCCAGCCATCTCATCCTCAGTCGTCCCCTTCTCCTCCTGCCCCCAATCCCTCCCAGCATCAGACTCTTTCCTAATGAGTCAACTCTTCGCATGAGGTGGCCAAAGTACTGGAGTTTCAGCTTTAGCATCATTCCTTCCAAAGAAATCCCAGGGTTGATCTCCTTCAGAATGGACTGGTTGGATCTTCCTGCAGTTCAAGGGACTCTCAAGGAGGCTTACTCCTTGGAAAATGCTATTATGTTAGTGTAATAGCTAGAGGTATTAACTTGTATGTGTATGCTCAGTTGCTCAGTCATATCCAACCCTTTGTCATCCCATGGACCACAGCCCAACAGGCTCCTCTGTCCATGAGATTTTCAAGGAAAGAATCCTGGAGGGGTTGCCATTTCCTCCTCCAGGCGATCTTCCTGACCCAGGGATCAAAACTGTGTCTCCTGTTCTGTACTGGCTGGTGTATTCTCTACCGCTAGTGCCACCTGCGAAGTCCATTAACATATACAGTATTACTTGTATACTATCTATTCCTATTACTTGTATACTATCTACTAGTTCCAGATTTCATAAACCCAACATTTTTATTACCTAAATTTCCATCACCCGTTCTGTCAAATAAAACAAAATCATCTTTTCAATTCAAATTCCTTTTGAGCAAATTTTATTTATTTGAAGATAAATAAGAGAAACACCTAATGTTCCCTACCGAAATACCAGTATCAGTAAATCTTTGCATCCTTTAAATAGAGACCAACATAAAGTGCTCATTTTCCTCCATTAGCTCGGCACCATGGTGCCTCTCAAACTCTCAGAAATGATTTTTTTTTTTAAGAAAAAGTATACTGATAATTTCTTGAGCAAGATATATAATCATCTTTTCAATTCAAATTCCTTCTGAGCAAATTTTATTTATTTGAAGATAAATAAGAGAAACACCTAATGTTCCCTACCGAAATACCAGTATCAGTAAATCTTTGCATCCTTTAAATAGAGACCAACATAAAGTGCTCATTTTCCTCCATTAGCTCGGCACCATGGTGCCTCTCAAACTCTCAGAAATGATTTTTTTTTTTTAAGAAAAAGCATACTGATAATTTCTTGAGCAAGATATAGCCCAAATTTCAATTCCCTGCCACAGTTTACTTTTGAGAGTGGCTTCGAAATGCAATGGCTTGAAGCGCTTAAACAATAAGATGTTAAAAGTAAAATGCAGCCCACAATGGGTTCTCTAGAGCTATATTTTGGAGGACTGAAAGGGCTTCCCAGGTGGCTCAGTGGTAAAGAATCCGCCTGCCAGGCAAGAGATGCAGGTTCGACCCCTGGGTCGGGAAATCCACTGGAGAAGGGAATGGCAACCCACTCTAGTATTCTGGCGTGGAAAATCCCATGGACAGAGAAGCCTGGACGTCTGCAGTCCCTGGGACGCCGAAGAGTCAGAAACGGCTTAGAGCCTTAACTATCATCTCCAAGGTCTGAAAGCTCATCTACAATGAAAGCCCCAGCCGCCTCCCAAGCTGGGGCCTCCTGGCTGCTCGGATGCTGTCGCTGCGGCGGCGAAGACAGGTAACGGAACATGGGGGAAGTCAGACAGCCCTAAGCAGACGAATAAAATGTATTCAGGGGCCGACACTCAATAAAGCAACAGAGGAAAAGACTAGGCCTGCGCGTTATAGCTAGATCTCGGAAGCTTACTATTAAGCAAAGCATGAACGGCAAAAACGATACTACGTTATACCACTCACAAATAAAAACACACTAAATGTCATATACGCGCCGTTAAAGGATAAACACCACGGTTTGCGGCTGGTTATCTCCACAGACGTGGGGAAAAGAATGAGTTCAAAGCGTTTTCTACAATGAATGCAGGGGCATGGAAACAAGCCATCTTTCCAGGAAAGGGAAAACCCTTTCAAGTAGGGCTCTAGCCTGTGGCGCTGGAGGAGGAGGAAGGCGAGGCCGCCAAGGGCGCGCCAGAAGACTGGAGTCTTTAGGGGCGCTCACGACCAAGGGGACGCAGATAGAACCGCGCGCGAGGACCAGGCCGCACTTACAGGTTGATGGTGCGCTCCAGGGTGAGGGGCTTGGTCTGCTGAATGTACTTGTTGCCGAACTGGGTGACTCCTCGGGGCCAGCCGGTCTGCGAGCGATTGGGCGGCACCACGGACATGCTGGCGAGCTCGGGCACTAGCAGCGAACGGAAAACGGGAGGCAGGGAGACTTTCCCTGTGTGAGCAGCGGCTGTCCGCGGCCCACTCAGCAGACGCCGGCGGCCATTAACAAGAGAACGCCGAAAGAGGCGTAAGCACGCCGGAAGTGCACCCGGAGCCTCTGGCGGCAGGAAGTAGAAAGGCGGTTTCCTATCCCTCGACGATCCAATCACTGCTGGGATAGCTGCAGTATCTGGCGCTTCCATTGGTAAATCAGGTACTGGTTCCGCCTTCCTTTACCTCGGTGCTTTCTATTGGATAGCGGTAGGGAAACACAGGAAGGAGGCATTCTGGGAATTGTAGTCTCCTTAGGAAAAGAGCTGCTACCTTAGCGTGCCCTGGGTCTTGTAGCTAGCGAAGAGATGAACGGAAAGCGGCCTGCTGAGCCCGGTTCTGACCAGGCGGGGAAAAAAGTAAAGAAGGAGGTGATGGCGAAGTTTTCCGATGCTGTCACAGAGGAAACTTTGAAAAAGCAAGTGGCTGAGGCCTGGAGTCGCAGGACGCCATTCCGCCACGGTAAGCGGGCGCTGGGAAGAGGGAGGCGCAGCGCCGGTTGGGGGCCGCTGAAAAAGCCCTGGCAGTCGAGCAACAAGGCTACAGTACAAGAGGCTCTTGGAGAGAACGTGACTTTGGCCACCTCCGACTCTCCTGCCTTGCCTGCTGTCGCTTTTTAATCCAAGTTCATCTGGCTTTAGAAACCCAGTAGAGAAAGAAATGTAGGCCAGGAAGTTTCAGGAAGTAGACCGCATGCAAGTTGGTGGAAATTCTGAAATTAGAGATTAGTGAATTAGCATCTTCTTCACTCTTTGTGCGTCGTTGGGCAATGGGTTCAGCTCCTTACTGTGTAAACTAATAAGATTAGTTCAGTAGCTCAATTGTGTCCGACTCTTTGCGACTCCATAAACTGCAGCGCGCCAGGCTTCCCTGTCTATCACCAACTCTGGGAGCTTATTCAGACTCATGTCCATGGAGTTGGTGATGCCCTCCAACCGTCTCATTCTCGGTCGCCCCCTTCTCCCGCCTTCAGTCTTTCCCAGCATCAAGGTCTTTTCCAATGAGTCAGTTCTTCCTATCAGGTGGCCAAAGTATTGGAGTTTCAGCTTCAGCGTCAGTTCTTCCAATGAATAATCAGGACTGATATCCCTTAGGATGGACTGGTTGGATCTTTTTGCAGTCCAAGGGACTCTCAGGAGTCTTCTCCAAACCACAGTTCAAAATCATCAATTCTTCGTCGCTCAACTTTCTTTATAGCCCAACTCTCACATCCATACATGACTACTGGAAAAACCACAGCTTTGGTTAGAGGGACCTTTGTTGGCAAAGTAATGTCTCTGCTTTTGAATATACTGTCTGGGTTGATTATAACTTTCTTCCACGAAGCAAGCATCTTTTAATTTCATGGCTGCAGTCACCATCTGCAGTGATTTTGGAACCTCAGAAAATAAAGTCT
The DNA here is from genome assembly GCA_006408675.1 of Madoqua kirkii. Lineage (NCBI taxonomy): Eukaryota > Metazoa > Chordata > Mammalia > Artiodactyla > Bovidae > Madoqua > Madoqua kirkii. The sequence continues at coordinate 2,083 of SJYC01055095.1, read as the reverse complement.
CACTGTTTCCATTGTTTCTCCATCTATTCGCCCTGAAGTCATGGGACCGGATGCCATGATCTTAGTTTTCTAAATGTTGAGTTTTAAGCCAACTTTTGCACTGTCCTCTTTTACTTTCATAAAGAGGCTCTTTAGTTCTTCTTCACTTTCTGCCATAAGGGTGGTGTCATCTGCGTATCTGAGATTATTGATATTTCGCCTGGCAATGTTGATTCAAGCCTGTGCTTCATCCAGCCTGGCATTTGGCCTGATGTACTCTGCATATAAGTTAAATAAGCAAAGTGACAATATACAGCCTTGATGTACTCCTTTTCTTATCTGGAACCAATCTGTTCAGTTCTAACTGTTGCTTCTTGACTTGCATACAGATTTCTCAGGAAACAGGGAAGGTGATCTAATATTCCCATCTCTTTAAGAATTTTCCACAGTTTGTTGTGATTCACACGGTCAAAGGCATAGTCAATTGGCATAGTCAGTTTGGCATAGTCAATGAAGTAGATGTTTTTCTAGAACTCTCTGGCTTTTTCAGTGATCCAGCAGATGTTGGCAATTTGATCTCTGGTTCCTCTGCTTTTTCTAAATCCATCTTGAACATCTATAAGTTCTCGGTTCACATGCTGTTGAAGCCTGGCTTGGAGAATTTTGAGCATTACTTTGCTAGTGTCTGAGATAAGTGCAACTGTGTGGTAGTTTGAACATTCTCTGGCATTGCCTTTCTTTGGGATTAGAATGAAAACTGACCTTTTCCAGGCCTGTGGCCACTGCTGAGTTTTCCAAATTTGCTGGCATATTGAGTGCAGCACTTTCACAGCATCATCTTTTAGGATTTGAAATAGCTCAACTGGAATTCCATCACCTCCACTAGCTTTTTTCATAATGATGTTTCCTGAGGCCCACTTGACTTCACATTCCAGGATGTCTGGCTCTAGGTGAGTGATCGCACCATCGTGATTATCTGGGTCAGGAAGATCTTTTTTGTGTAGTTCTTCTGTGTATTCTTGCCACCTCTTCTTAATATCTTCTGCTTCTGTTAGGTCCATACTGTTTTTGTTCTTATGGTGCTTCTGTTAGGTTCATACCATTGCTGTTCTTATGGTGCCCATCTTTGCATAAAATGTTTCCTTGCTGTCTAATTTTCTTGAAGAGATCTCTAGTCTTTCCCATTCTGATGTTTTCCTCTACTTGTTTGCATTAATCACTGATAAGGCTTTCTTACGTCTCCTTGCTATTCTTTGAAACTGCATTCAAATGGGTCTGTCTTTCCTTTTCTCCTTTGCCTTTCACTTCTTTTCTTTTCTCAGCTATTTGTAAGGCCTCCTTGGACAACCATTTTGCCTTTTAATCTATATTTCTCTGGGAAAGATGATTAATGAGCTAATGCCTGCATGTATCAATAGATATTTTTCTGAGTAAGGACCAGTAAGCATTTGGACACTTAGTTGAGTGGCTTTTGTGGGTTTTTCCTCTGAAGGTGATGCTTGTTTGTCCTGTGATAGCATAGCCAGAGCATTTGTTGAGAGCTGCCTGATAGTAGGCACTTGGGCTTCCTCAGTTTTGCTGGCCTGTAGTTCAACATCATGACCCACGGAAGTAAACATGGTTTGAACAAAGGAAGGAACCTGCCTCAAATGATTTCATCCTCAGCTTCAAATGTCACCTTGTAAGATAAAGACTCTGCTTAATGCATCATATTTTTGCTTCTAAAGTTTGCCAGGTTTGTTGTTTCATTGGTTAAGTGCTTTAAGGAGATAAATCTTGGGTGTTCTGGATGCACATATAAAGCAATGGCTTCGTGTTTAAGCTCTATACACCAAGGATTTTGTAGTTTCCTTCTGTGCGGGATAGAGATAGTGATGGGGTCTACCTTAAAACTGTTGAAAAGACTAAACAAGATAACACCTGTAAGCTTTACACTATCAAACCCTACTGTGCCTGGCACCTGGTGTGTGGTGGCGGCTGTGAGTTTTATTAGAGGGGTATGTAATGTCTCCCACCAGCCTTAGTGGGTAAAACGTTGAGATAAAACTCAAGGAGTTAGAGGAGATTATGCCTGACCCTATTTAAAATATATATATATATATAT
>SJYC01055094.1:0-35559 GCA_006408675.1 Madoqua kirkii | reverse complement strand
CTATGGTTTTTCTGTGTATAGTTTGTGACTTCCTCTAGCAGTACTTTAGAGAAAGAAAAAGGATTGGAAAAAAAAATTGCCAGCCAGTACTGCTATTCTTTTTTAATTTGCTACTTTCATTTGAAGTTTAGGGGGAAATGAATTAAGACTAAAATGCATTCAGCTGAGTAAGTAATCAGTGAACTAAAAAACTCTCCAGAAGAGCAGGAGTCTTAATTTAGTGACATCACCTATACTCATCTTGGTGATGGTGGTGAAGTCGGTCAGTTGCGTCCGACTCTTTGCGACCCCGTGGACTGTAACCTACTAGGCTTATCCGTCCATGGGATTCTCCAGGCAGGAATATTGGAGTGGATTGCCATTTCCTTAAGGCCTAACATTGTTCAGCACAATACCTTTGAAAAGTAGTATTGAGTGGGAAGAGAAAAGAAAAAGAACTTACAGTTATTCCCCAAAATCTTTGACTTTAGGTGCTAAGTTTCCGAAAATTCATCACCATCCCTTTTGTATTCTCTCTGCTGTGCTGTTCATGAGTCAAAAATACAAGAAGGAAAAGTCACAGATAACACTTTGTTCCCAACAGAAGCCATTGTCATGGACATGGATCCCTTTCTTCACTGCGTGATCCCAAACTTCATCCAAAGCCAAAACTTCTTGGAAGGACTTCAGAAGGAACTTTTGAACTTGGACTTCCATGAAAAGTATAATGATTTATATAAGTTCCAGCAGGTATTTATGCCTCTTTCACATTAGCTTTTCCACTTCAGAAAGTCATTGTCTATAAAAATCATTCAATACCTTACCTACTTGAGGTTTTAGTTTGGGTTTTCTGCTGGGGTCCTGATCTGGTCTTGACGTTGTTAAAAGCATTCATTTATTTAACATAACCTGAGTGTTCACTATGTGTCCAGTTCAGTTGCTCAGTTGTGTCTGAATCATTGCGACCCCATGAATTGCAGCACGCCAGGCCTCCCTGTCCATCACCAACTCCCGGAGTTCACCCAAACTCATGTGCATCGAGTCAGTGATACCGTCCAGCCATCTTATCCTCTGTCATCCCCTTCTCCTCCTGCCCCCAACCCCTCCCAGCATCAGAGTCTTTTCCAGTGAGTCAACTCTTCGCATGAGGTGGCCAAAGTACTGGAGTTTCAGCTTTAGCATCATTCCTTCCGAAGAAAACCCAGGACTGATCTCCTTTAGGATGGACTGGTTGGATCTCCTTGCAGTCCAAGGGATTCTTAAGAGTCTTCTCTAGCACCACAGTTCAGAAGCATCAATTATTTGGTGCTCAGCTTTCTTCACAGTCCAACTCTCACATCCATACATGACCACTGGAAAAACCATAGCCTTGACTAGACGGACCTTTGTTGGCAAAGTAATATCTCTGCTTTTTAATATGCTATCTAGGTTATGTGTTAGGTATGAATAAGTATTATGGGGGAGTCTTTGCCAGTTCCTGCCCTGAAAGCCTTTAAAATTTAAAATTATAGAGGTGGTAGTGATGGTAAAAGATAGTCAAGAAGTACAGTAAGCTGATAAGTACATTTTGGGGAGTGATATAATAAAGAGAGTAGTATATTGGAAGATAGTGTTTTAGTTGCTCAGTTGTATCTGACTCTTCTGCAACCCCGTGGACTGTAGCCTGCCAGGCTTCTCTGTCCATGGGATTTCCTAGGCAAGAATACTGGAGTAGCCATTTCCTTCTCCAGGAGATCTTCCTGACTTAGGGACTGAACCTGGGTCTCTTGCATTGCAGGCAGATTCTTTACTGTTTGAACCACTAACCAATTAAATTATTGAGTTTGTGTCTTTTGTTTAGGTGGATTTATGTATTGTCATATGTCTTGTAGAGAGTTAGATCTAGTCTTTTTAAATTGGTGGACAATTGAATTTGACAGAAGACTAACTCAAAATCAAGGCTTGTTTTACTGCTGTTAGAAGCCAGGCCCATTCTAGGTTTAAAAATAGATAGGTCATTGGATTCCCCAGTTTGGGGGGATATTTTTCATTGCGGAGTGTACATCACTCTTGGAGATCTTTATAAAACCTTAAAGACAGTCCTTGAAATCACAAAAAAAGTAAGGATGAAGAGCTATCTTGTTTTTTTTTTCCATTTTCCCTTTTCTTTCTTCTAATCTAGGGTAAAAGTGACAAATTCCTCTGTCTTGCGTTTAGTCTTTTGCACTCGAGCTGGTTGTGTCCCCCAATCTGTCTGTCTTTGGGCCTTTTATATGTATGATGTAATCTGGTTAAATATACAAATGATGTTCTCTTCTTAATTCTGGAAATCTAATGTAAAAGAGCTTGTATCCATAGTGAAGTTGCATATGTTAATAAAAATCATAGTCATCTATCTTTGTAATTATATTAGCTTTGATAACATTAGGCCTCTTTTGTTGATTTAGGGCTATATGCATATCCGATTACTGAAATTGAGAAGCCAAATGGTTTTTACTTAATGCACTTTGGTAGACGGAAAATACTTCTGTAAAGTCCATGAGAGGCAAAATAGTAAAAACGGCCCTAAGGTAACGAGGGAAAAAGAAGAAGCCATTACTTTAGATCCCAACGGTGCATAATGGAACTTCTGCGAATAATTTTTCACTGTGTTCACTGTGGGACTTCTTCACCCAAAGACAGTAAATATAAACCTGCTTTCCATCTCCTGTCCCATCAGACTTCACTTATAGCCCTGTTTCTTTGCTTGTGCTATGAATTGACTTGATAATTGGGTCTATAACAACTTCCAGTTCTGACCAAGTTAGTCATAAGGAGTAGCCTGATTTTTCTTTTGTTTTTCACTTTACATTCAGGATACTGTACGTTCACACTCATCTTCCTTCTGCCTCACTGGCAAGTCCTTCTTAGTTCTCTTCAGCAGGTCTTCCTTTGGTACCTGGCTTCTTAATGACAGAATACTCTAGGACTTCGCCCTTGGAGACGCCAGGGAGTCTCCACTTTTGGATATCTGTTAAGTGTTTCACACTTTCAAAAACTAAACTTCTTGTCTTCTCGCCCTAAATCTGCTCCACCTACAATTTCCCCATCTGAGTTGATGGGCGTCAATCTTTCTAGTAACCCAGGCCACTTCGTTCCTCGCTCACACCTCTTCTCCATTCCAGTGAAAAATTCTGTTGGATCTACTGTCAGAATATATTCAGGAAAACACACTTTTCATTTCCACTGCTAACAGCTGTCACCTGACCCAAGCCTTTTCTCTCACCAGGATTATCCTGCTCTCCTTGCTTCTACCCTTGGCCCACGTACAGCCGTTGTGTTTGTTTAAAATGTTAATGGACCCAATAAAATTGAAATCATTTGCTCACATAAAAATTTGTACTCAGATTTCAAAGCAGCAATATTTATAATAGCCAAAAAGTAGAAACACGTGTCCATCAACTGATGATGAATGGACAGATCAAAGTGGTATGTCTATATAGTGGAATATTATTCAGCCAGAAAAAGGAATGAAGTATTAAATACTGCTGCAACATGGGTAAACTTTGAAAACAGGCTCAGTGAAAGAAGCTAGATACAGAAGGCCACATATAGTGTGATTCCATTTAAGGTAATAACCAGCAAAACAGGGAGAGTACATTAGTGGTTGCCAGGAGCTAGGGGATGGGGATGGGGAATAACTGCCTAATAGGTAAAGGGTTTCTTTTTGATGTGATGAAAATATTCTAGAATTAGATAGTGGAAGTAGGAAATGACAACCCACTCCAGTTTTCTTGCCTAGAGAATTCCATAGACAGAGGAGCCTGGCAGGCTACAGTCCACAGGGTTGCAAAGAGTTAGATACAACTGGGTGTGCATGCATGATAGTTGCACATGTGAAAATACTAAAAGTCCCCTGAATTACATTCTTGGAGATGTTAAAATAGTAAATTTTATGTTAAGTGAATTTCATCTCAGTTCTAAAAAGTTTTGCTCAAAATCTCCTTAAGGTTCTCATTTCTCTGAGCAAAAACCACAGTGGCTGTACGTCTCCCGTTACATCTTTGGCCCCACTTCCTGCTGCTTCCCTCCAGCTCACTAAGCCACAGCCTATGATTTCCTCAACACACCAGGCATTCTTCCCACGCAGGACATTGAATCTGCTTTGCTGAGATCTTCCCTGGGTAACCTTCCCAGCTTCCTTCAAGCCTCTGCTGCACGTGCATGAAGTCTGACCTGGTCACCAAATTTACAATTGCAAGCCCTCCCTGCTCTCAGCACTCTGGTCCCTCATACCCTGCTTTATTTTCCCTCGACATTTCCCATCTTTTTTATTCTAATAATCAACTTGCAATGTTTATTGTCTTTCCCCCACAAGAATGTATAAGCTCCACTGTAATACCTTTGTAAGTATTTGTGGAGTGAATAAGGCCCAGAGAGGCTAAGCAGCGTGCCCAAGTCACAGAGCTGCCAAATGGAGGGGGCCATGTGTCAGCCCCAGGCAATTTGGCTTCAAAGTCCAGGCTGTTAATGACATTGCTGGACTGCCAGCATGCTCCCTCCCTAAACTGCTCTGCTCTGTGTATCTGATTTATGAAGGAAATCCTTTTTTTGTTTTTTCATGGTCAAGTCTGATGATCTGAAGAAGAGAAGAGAGCCCCACATCTGTGCTTTAAGGTAAAGGAGTACTCATACTTGTTGGGTGCCTGATATGTGCCAGGCAAAGGAGTAAGTGCTTTAAATGTTACATCATGCCATCTTTGTTGGCATTATTGTCCCCTTTTGTAGAGGAGGAAACAGAAAGTAGTTTCTTCAAAGTTATCTAGGGGAAAATGGAGCTGAGATACAGATCCATGTCTGTCTGATTCTATGGCCAAAGTTTTCAGTGATAAAATGACTGTGTTCATAACCAGGAAAATGACACTGGCGGTACCGTCTTTCACATCGTCAGGTTGACATGTATTTAAAACAAAAGCTCCAGTATTGGCAGAAGTGTAGATATACAATGCTGCAATTTTTCTTAGAAGATGGTTTTGAAAAATGTATCAAAACCCTTAAAATTATGCTTTCTTTTTGTAGTATAATTCCACATACAAGAGTTTTTCCTATGAAAATAAGGATTCCATACAAGATTATTATAAGTGAATAGTTACATACAAATTAAATGGCTACCCATCAAGAGTTATACAGATAATGGTACAGAACAAAGTGGAAAACTGTACCATTAAATGAGCAAGCTCCAGGAGTTGCTGATGGACAGGGAAGCCTGGTGTGCTGCAGTCCATGGGGTCTCGAAGAGTCAGACACAACTAAGTGACTGGACTGAACTAATACCATTAAATGCTCAACACATCAGTATGGTAGTTGTTTCGTCAATTCCAAGACACTTTTTTTTTTTTTACATTTTAATCTTTCTGAGACTCAGCATCTCACACAATTACTGTTTTGTCCCAGTTTAATTTACAGTGTTTTTTGAAGTGATTTATAAAATGTGATACTTACTGCTGGCAAAGGCATAGGCTAGAAAAATATAAAGAGAAAATAAGTTAAAAATAGCACACAAGTTGTGATCTCATTTGAAAAAAAGAAACATTTATCTGTATACCTATGTGTATACAAAGAAAAAGACTTGTAAGAATGGTATGTTTAAATCTGGCTAATAGGATTATAGGTTTTTAAAAATTTCTTTTACTTATTATAGTATTTTTTCCCCTAGTTTTGCTACAGTGGACACGTTACTTCATAAAAGCTGTATACTTTTCGTCTATACAAGTTATTTTTGTTCTCATTCTGTTTTATTTCCCATGCCTCCCCCCCCATGATATTTCCATAAATAGTGGCAGTCTGCACAGATTACTTTTTCTAAAACCTAAAGTATTTGTTAACTGTACTCATAACAATTCACAGTTATTTCTACCTTTTTTCCTCCATGACCATGCTTTTAGGGCATTGTCTCATTAGTTCACACCAAGCCTCTGATAAGCTTGTCTTTCCTCTGGGATTGAGTTACATTCTGTACCCAAATGGTAACAGCCAGATGGTGTGAGAGATGGAATTCCTTGTCTTTACAGCAAGGTGACCTTTTTATTTCCCCGTTAGGTGAGAATGATGGCAGAAAATGGCCCTATAATTGTGACACCTTCATGGGATGACCAGAGGAAGAATTTTCTATGGAATAAATCTGTGGCAGCTGATATTACCAGTAAAAGAGGGATGAAAGGCTTTGATAATATCAGTTGCATAAACTTTTAAGTTCAAGACTTTGACCACCCACTTTACCTGAAGCCTGGTTTACAGTTTGCTTTGCTGGTCTATTCTGATTTGCAACTCTGCCTGTAAAAGTTACATGGCACTTATGGTTGGACTAACAAGTACAATATATTCTGGAATGTTCTGGATTGGGTAGTATACAGTATAAAAAGATATTTGGTAATAAAATTTCAGGGGATCAACCTGGAGACTTGATCTTTAGTTATGAATAGCACAATTGCATTTTATGGGGATTTCAGTTATGTACATTTGAATTAAGATGATTGAAACTGTTTTCATGTGTATAATTTGAACTAGAATAAACTCTTTAAAAATATTTTTCAAAATATTTTCCCCAATTTTATGGAGATAAAATTGACATAAAAATGTTGATTCGTCAAAGTTAACCTAATTTCAGAGTTTAGTGAGTCTTAAATTGTGTTAGAGTTGTATACAAAGCCACTTTAGCTGTAAATGGAAATGTTCAACCATCTTTCCTTTGGTATTATCTTAGTATCAGAACTTACATGAAAAAAGTTTATTGATTGTTACACAATTAGCATAGTAGTCACCATTACTGTAGTTTAAAGTTTTTAATCCTCAACAGTGCTACCCACCCTAGTGTTCATTAAATAATAGAGCTAGTGTTAGTGCTGAAAAGCATGTCTAGAAGTCAGTAACTTTGGACTAGAACATTGGTGTTCTGCTGTCAAAGAGCAGACCGCTTCCATGATAGGGCAATACTATAAATTTAGGAGATCCAGAGAGATGATATGGGGTAGGAGGTGGGAGGGGGTTTTGGGATTGGGAGCTCGTGTACACCTGTGGCTGGTTCATGTCAATGTATGGCAAAACCAATACAGTATTGTAACGTAGAATAAAGTAAAAATAAAATTTAAAAAAATTTAGGAGGAAGAAAATAAGCTGAAACAGTAGAACAAAATATATTACAGTAGAGAGGTTTGCATTTATTTCTCTGGGAATACTAGTCTTAAACTTGGCAAATTTAAAGTGAAGAACATTCTCAAGAATGGCTTTTCAATTAACCAAAACCTGCAGGAAAAAATATTTATGTCATAGATCGAAATGGAGCCCCCATCATGGTATAAGAAGTTATTTTTTGTTTACATTCCTAGGAAAATTCTGTTTGAACATTTCCGGTCTTGGATTTCAGACATTTCCAAGATTGACCTAGAGTCAACCATTGACATGTCCTGTGCTAAATACGAATTCTCAGGTAAGAGAGATAAAACCTTGTTGTCACTGAGATTTAAAGGCTTTAACTAAACGATTGTGGGAAGACAGTGTCAGTGTTGCAAAATCCTAGACTATGTATCCCTTCATAGTGTTAGGATATTCTTAGTGAGGATGGTCTGACCCAGCTCAGAGAAGTGTCCATCTTGGAAGGTGTAAGGCAGGGTTCTCTTTGGGAGTGTGACGAGAGCTATGACTGTGTTGTAACCAAGCAAAGTTAGTGTTCCCACTTTGCACAAAGCCAAGCTTTCTTTCTTTGTTTCTTTCTTTCTTTTTGGTTGTGTTGGGTCTTTATTGCTGTGCCTGGGCTTTCTCTAGTTGCTGTAAGTGGGGGCTACTGTCTAGTTTTCATGTGTGGGCTTCTCATTTTGGTGGCTTCTCATGTTGCAGTACACAGGCCCCAGAGCATGAGGGCTTAGTTGCTCCATAGCGTGCGGGATCGTCCTGGACCAGGGATTGACCCATGTCCCCAGCATTGGCCGGTGGATTCTTAACCACTGGACCACCAAGGAAGTCCCATAAAGCCAAACTCTGACAGTAGTCTTTGCAGCAAAATAAGGATGCCAAGCAAGGAGAATGGGCAGCTCACACTCAAAAAAAAAAAAATCTGAACTTCCTAGTAGCTTTCAGGGAAGGATTTTTAAAGACAAGGCAGAGGATTTTCAGATCCATAATAGCTCGTGGACCTTTTGATTGGTTGGTGGTGAGATAGCAGTGATATGTCGGGAATCTCAGTCATCGACCTTCTGTTTCCAGCCAGTCTAGGGGCTCCATGTTGCTTGTGGTCAGCCTGATGTTACCATCCTCCACCTCATCCTGGTGGTGAGGGGGTTGTCTTAGTTTCTGAAGAATAGCTCAGAAATGTGCATCAGATTCTTATCTCTGTCCCTTCAGGAAGAATTAGGAGTCCTGTGACTGTTGTGTCCTAATCATTAACTGCTTGAGCCTGCTTTTGGAACTTGGGGATGCCTGGGAGACAGACCTTTTTTCTTTTCCATAAGCAAAAAATGGAGGACACAGAAGGGTTTCTGTGTCCAGGAAGGCCCTGCAGTGTCCTGCTCCATTTCAGTATTTTCAGAAAAATGCTAATGATGCATATACACATAAGCTTTGCATATGGTATCAGGAAATTCAAAGGTGATACTGTAAACTCACTCACACTTCCTAGGAAACAAGTGTCCCCTCAGTGCCTTTTTTTTTCTTCTGAAGGTAATAAATGAACATATTCTTTTTTTTTTTCATTTCTGTTGGAGTATATATGTCATTTATAATGTTGTGTTACTTTCGGCTGTATAGCAAAGTCTATGATTTATACATATACATATATCCACTCTGTTTTTTAGATTCTTTTCCCTTATAGGCCATTACAGAGCATTGAGTAGAGTTCCTGGTTCTTTATAGTAGGTCTTTTATTAGTTATCTGTTCTGTATATATATGTGTGTATATTTCAGTCCCAGTCACCCAGTTTATCCCTGGGTGATTGGGACTGACATATACACACATATATATTCTTAAGGAGAAAATGTCAAGCCATATACTGTGTCAAGCAATAATCCACGATAGTCCCCCTCACTTTCTCCTTGTCCTCCTTTCTCTTCAGACATGTCCACCAGTTGGGGATGCATCCTTCCAGTTCCCTTTCTGAGCATGTATATGTCCTTTTGAAAGTATGTTTGATTTTCAGCTGGAAGGATAAATGTTTTGGGTTGTTTTGTTTTTACTGAATAAAATTTTGATTTGGGTTTACTCTCATACATTGTCCTGGGGAAGTACAAATTGGTAACAACATTTTGAGGATAACTTAGACATAAAGTCATGTCACATTCCTTTTTTAAAAAACAATTATTTATCTGGCTGTGCTAGGTCTTGGTAATGGCATGTGGGATCTAGTTCTCTGACCAGGGATCAAACCTGGTCTCCCTGCATTGGGAGTACGGAGTCTTGGCCACTGGACCTCCAGGAAAGTTTCTCATATGCCCCTTTTTGGGGAGTCAGGGAGTAATTTGAAGTAGTTTCAAACAGATAAGTGGTGAGAATAATACAAATGAATTTTTTCTATTTTACTTAAGAATAGGTTGCCTTTAGGATGCTCTGTGACCCCCTGAATACTTCAGTAACTTCTGCAACAAGGACCTTCTCCTACATGATAGTAATGAATGATCAGAATCAGGAATTAGGTTTGATATGTCACTCTCATCTAATCCACAGGCTCCATTCAGGTTCTGTGGTTTTGTCCTTTATTAGCAAAAGGGTCTGTCCAGGGTTGTGCATAGCATTTAGTTCTCATGTCTTCTTAGTCTCCTTAAGTTACAACTGGTGCTCAGTCTTCCCTTGACTTTTATGATCTTGATGCTTCTCACAGTTTACAGATGAGTTACATCGTAAAACTTCCCTCAGTTTGGGTTTGTCTGCTGATTCCTCATGTGTGCTGATTATTGCATCTTATCATGCAGTAGACAGTATGTCATATTACCAGTGCTTAATAAGTGATTACTTAATTAAGGTGGTGGCTGACATCAGGTTTTTCCACTGTAAACTTGTTGTTGTCTTTAAGGTAATAAATATTTTGTAGGGAGACACTTTATGTAAATATCCCATTTCTCATTAAAATTTGATTCATTTGTTTTAGCATCCATTGATTTTTTTTCTTAATATATTTTATTGAAGTATATCTGACAGTGTTTCAAGTGCACAGCAAGGTGATTCAGTTATACATACATAATTGTTGAAATTATTTTCCATTATAGCTCATTACAAGATATTTATTGACTGTAGTTCTCTGTGCTATGAACTTCCCTTGTGACCCCACTAGTAAACAATCCACCTGCAATGCGGGAGACCTGGGTTCAATCCCTGGGTTGGGAAGATCTTCTGGAGAAGGGAAAGGCTACTCAGTCCAGTATTTTGGCTTGGAGAATTCCATGAACTGTGTAGTCCATGGGGTCGCAAAGAGTTGGGCATGACTGAGCGACGTTCACTTCGCTTCCCTGTGCTAGATATAGTAAACCTTTGTTGTTTGTTGCATATCTGTTTTTTTAAAATTAGAAATATAGCATTCTGTTTATACTAAGTCAAAAAAGTAGAATCAAAATGTCAGACATTTTTTAATCAGGCAAAAATTCATAAGTTTTTAAAAATACATATGCATATATATGTATACAAAAGTTTTTCTACTATGCTTGATAAAGGCTTGAGAAAGAACATAAAAAAAAGGGTGGAGAAACTGGAAAACATAAATGAAATGGCAGCACTGAATATGAAATGGAAAAAGTAAAACAAAACTAGATAAAAGTGAAAGATCCTCATATAGTCCAGTTGTTTTTAAACGTGCTGCTCGTTAGAAATATACCTGGAGCTCTGGAGAAAAAAAGTGATACCTGGTCATTTGTATTTTTCAAATAATTCCAAGATAATTCTGACATACATTTGGACTTTAAAAAGTAATTATAGGTTTTTCTATTAAATCATAGTGGTACAGAGTTCTATTATTTTTCTGTAGATCGATTATGGTACAATGGTATTAAGTGAGTAATAGTTTCGTAATCACAATAGTAAAAGATGCTTTTCAGTTTTCACAATCAATAGCCAGATAAAAAAATGAAAGAAAATTACAGTTGCAGGCCATAATGAGAACATGAGTAACCTAACAGTATAAAATAATTACATACGGTCTGGGGAGTCAAGCAGAGTGATGCGGTAAGCGGAAATGCATACACGCACGTGTTTTCATCCTCTCAGCTAGTCTTTGTTTTTTGACTGGTGCATTTGATCCTATTACCATTTCTTAATTGTTTTGGGTTTATTTTCTGTAGGTCTTTTCCTTCTTTTGTGTTTCTTGCCTAGAGAAGTTCCTTTAGCATTTGTCATAAAGCTGGTTTGGTGGTGCTGAATTCTCTTAACTTTTGCTTGTCTGTAAAGCTGTTGATTTCTCCATCAAATCTGATTGAGAGTCTTGCTGGGCAGAGTATTCTTGGTTGTAGTTTCTTCCCTTTTATCACTTGAAATATATCCTGCCATTCCCTTCTGTTTTGTAGCGCTTCTGTTGAGAAATCAGCTGATAGCCTGATGGAAGTTCCCTTGTTTGTTATTTTTCCCTTGTTGCTTTTAATATTTTGTCTCTGTCTGTAAGTTTTGTCAGTTTGATCACTGTGTCTCAGTGTGTTCCTCCTTGAGTTTATCCTGCCTGGGACTCCGTGCTTCCTGGACTTGATTGACTGTTTCCTTTCCGACGTTAGGGAAGGTTTCAGCTATTACCTCTTCAAATATTTTTTTAGGTCCTTTCTCTCTCTCTTCTTTTGGGGCCTCTATAATTCAAATGTTGGTGCATTTAATGTTGTCTCAGAGGTCTCTTAGGCTGTCTTCATTTCTTTTCATCCTTTTTTCTATATTCTGCTCTGTGGCAGTGATTTCCACCATTCTGTCCTCCAGGTCATTTATCCTTCTTTTGCCTCAGTTATTCTGCTATTGATTCCTTCTAGTGTATTACTCATCTCTGTTTGTTCTTTATTTCTTCTAGGTCGTTGGCAGACATTTCTTGCATCTTCTCCATTGTTTTCCTGAGATCCTGGAACATCTTCACTATCATTATTCTGAATTCTTTTTCTGGCTATCTGACTATCTCCTGCCAGAAAAAACAACATTTAGTTGTTTTTGTAGTGTTTTATCTTCTCCCTTCATCTGGGACATAACTTTCTGCTTTTTCATCATGATTAACTTTCTGTAATGTGGTTTTGGTCCAGCTATGGGATTGTGGTTCTTCTTGCTTCTTCTGTCTGCCCTCTGATGGAGGAGGCTAAGAGGCTTGTGTAAGCCTCTTGATGGGAGGGACTGGGAAAAATTGGGTCTTGCTTTGGTGGGCAGGGCCTTGTTCAGTAAAGCTGTAACCAGTTATCTGCTGATGGGCAGGGTTTCTGCTCCCTCTCTGTTGTTTGGCCTGAGGCGACACTGCCCTGGGGTCTACAGGCTCTATGGTGGGGTTAATGGTGACCTCCAAGAGGGCCTATGCCAAGGGGGACCTTCCCAGACTGCTACTGCCAGTGCCTTCATCCCTGTGGTGAGCGCCTGGCAACCCACGCCTCCACAGGAGACCCTTCAACACCAGCAGGTAGCTTTGGTTCAGTCTCCTGTGGGGACCCTGCTCCTCTCCTCTGGGTCCTTGTGTGTGCACGATTTTGTTTAAGACGGAGTCTGTTTCCCCCAGTCCTGGGGAAATACTATAATTAAATCCCACTGGCCTTCCAGGTCAGAGTCCCTGGGGATTCCCAGTCCCTTTGTCAGACCTCCAGGTTCCGACGCTTCACAACAGTGAGAGAACTTCCTTAGTATTATCGTTCTTCAGTTTTTGTGGGCCACCCATCCGCTGGGTATGGGATTGATTTTATTGTGATCATGCCCCCTCCTACCATATCACTGTGGCTACTTCTTTTGACATGGGGTATTGTTTTTTGGTGGGTCCAGCTTCCTCCTGTCAATGGTTGTTCAACAGCTAGTTGCAATTTTGGTGCTCTCGCAGGAGGGGATGAGTGCATGTCCTTCTACTCCATCTTGAACTGGAAGCCTGCTATTTCTTTTTATTACATTATTCCTATGCAGGTTGCCAGATGGTAGTTTTTCTAAGAAAATAATTTCTTTTCTATTATTAGTTGTTATTCTTTTGTAAAGGAAACATTGCCATCTCCCCAGTTATTTACTCATTTTTTAAAAATATCTATTTATTTGGCTGCATCTGGTCTTAGTTGTGGCACGTGGAATCTTTTCTTGCAGTGCTTGGGCTCAGGAGTTTCAGTGCGTGGAGCCCTCAGGGAATGTGGGATCCTCATTCCCCAACCAAGGGCTGAACCAACATCCCATGCATTGCAATATGGATTCTTAACCACTGGGCCACTGGGGAAGTCCCTACCCATTTATTTATGTCAGTGTGAATTTAAGAGTTACTATTTATGTAATGGTTCCTGTCATTATGTTGATGGCCATATTGTCCTTGATTTGATCAAGGGGAACCCCCTTTAAGCTGACCTTTGTGTCCTTTTAATATGTCCTTATGTCACTCAACGAAACGTAGGTTGCTCGCAGTGCACAGCAAAGCCAATCTGCTGGTTCTGGGTTGTGGTGAGGTAAAGTACAGCGTTTATTCCAGGGCACCAGACAAGGGTACAGGTGGCTTGTCCACAGAACACCCAAGCTCCCCGATGGAGTTTAGTGGAGGGTTTTTAAAGGCAAGGTGGGTGAGAGGGTCCCAGGGTGTGTCGTCAGCTTGCGCGCAGTTCTCTGACTGGCGCAAGGTGAAGTAACAAGATGAGATCACAGGTTGGCATCATCTGTCTAAAGGTGCCAGCCGATCTGGGGGCTACATGCTCACAGTCAGCTTTTCTCATCTGATTGGGAGTAGGGGGGTTGTCTGTATACAAACAACTTAGGAATGTGTGTCAGATTTATCTGTGCCTTTGAAGCAGAGCTGGGAGTCCTTGTGACTGATGTATTAAGTCACAGCTGCTCTCCTGTCTGCCTGCCCTGTCTTTGTTTCTGTGTTCTGTATTTTCAGTCCTGCTGGGCCTGCCGTTCGCTTCACGTGGGGGAGCATAGAAGGTCACAGGTCATCTCCAGAGGCCCTTTTTGCAATCAGCGATAAGCAGGGGACACCAAGAGGTGGGTTGCCAGGAAGGCCACTACGTGGGTTTGCTCAGTTTCATACATCATCCTTATTGTATCTTACTTTCTAGCAAACAAGATTTTCCAAGCCTATCTTACTTTTCCTGTGCTCTTGATCTGGAGCTGGCTGTTCTTCCAAAGAACGCGGGTTCTTTCATATATATTTTATATATATATACATATATATATATAAATAATGTGTGTGTATATACACATATGAAAGAATGAATTCACATTGATTCCTCCAGTTTCATTTCCATACTATAGGGTTCATTCTATATTTCTTTTTCCAAATTTATAAATCTGTTCTTCACCTTTGAGAAATCTGTTTTCCATTAATTTCAATATGCTTCTGTATTAAAATAGTCCCTCCATGTGGAAGGATCTGGCTTCACCAGTAGCACCCACTCCCCTCACCCACCTTGCATGGATGCCTGTCTTGTTCAGTTATACCTAATGGCTTTTAGAAGTTTAGCTCAAGAAATGGTACTGTATAACTCAGGGAACCCTACTCAGTGCTCTGTGGTGACTTAAATGGGAGGGAAATTGAAAAAAGAGGCAGTATAGGTATATATATGGCTGATTCACTTTGCTGTACAGCAGAAGTGAATACAACATTGTAAAACATCTATATTGTTGTTGTTGTTGTTGTTCAGTTGCTAAGTTGACTGAACAAAGTGTCCAGCTCTTTGCGACCCCAGGGACTACAGCATGCCAGGCTTCCCTGTCCTTCACTGTCTCCCGGAATTTGCTCAAACTCATGTCTCTTGAGTCAGTGATGCCATCCAACCTTCTCATCCTCTGTCGCCCTCCTCTCCTTTTGCCCTCAGTCTTTCCTAGCGTCAGCGTCTTTTCCAGTGAGTCGGCTCTTCTCATCAGGTAGCAAAAGTACAGGAGCTTCAGCATCAGTCTTTCCAGTGAATATTCAGGGTTGATTTCCTTTGGGATTGACTGGTTGGATCTCCTTGTAGTCCAGGGGACTCTCAAGTCTTCTTCAGCACCACATTTCAAAAGCATCAATTCTTCAGCACTCAGCCTTCTTTATGGTCCAACTCTCATGTCCGTACATGACTACAGGAAAAATCATAGCTTTGACTGGATGGACCTTTGTGGTAAAGTAATGTCTCTGCTTTTTAATATGATTAGTTTATCATAGCTTTTCTTCCAAGGAACAAGCGTCTTTTAATTTTGTGGCTGCAGTCACCGACTGCAGTGATTTTGAAGCCCAAGAAAATAAAACCTGTCACTTGTTTCCATTGTTTGCCCATCTATTTGCCATGAAGGCACTGGATGCCATGATCTTAGTTTTTTGAATGTTGAGTTTTAAGCTTTTTCACTCTCCTCTTTCACCTTCATCAAGAGGCTCTTTAGTTCCTCTTTGCCTTCTTCCATAAGGGTGGTGTCATCTGCATGTCTGAGGTTATTGATATTTCTCCTAGCAATCTTGATTCCAGCTTGTGCTTGATCTAGCCTGGCATTTCACATGATATACTCTGCGTATAAGTTAAATAAGCAGGGTGACAATGTACAGCCTTGATGTGCTCCTTTCCCTATTGGGAAGCAGTCCATTGTTCCATGTCTGGATCTAACTTTTGCTTGTTGTCACGCATACAGGTTTTTCAGGAGACAGGGCAGGTGGTCTGATATTCCCATCTCTTTCAGAATTCTCCACAGTTTCTTGTGATCCACACAGTAAAAAGCTTTAGCATAGTCAATGAAGCAGAAGTAGATGTTTTTTTGGAATTCCCTTGCTTTTTCTATGATCCAGTAGGTGTTGGCAGTTTGATCTCTGGTTCCTCTGCCTTTTCTAAATCCAGGTTGTACATCTGAAAGTTCTTGGTTCATGTACTGCTGAAGCCTAGCCTGAAGGATTTTGAACTTTTTAAAAAAATTTTATTTGTTTTTTAATTGATGGATAATTGCTTTACTAAATTTTGTTGTTTTCTGTCAAACATAAACATGAATCCGCCATAGGTATACATATGTCCTCTCCCTCTTGAACCTCCTTCCCACTGCCCTTCCCATCCCACCCCTCTAGGTTGATACAGAGCCCGTTTAAGTTCCCTGAGACATACAGCAAATCCCCATTGGCTATCTATTTTATATACAGTACAGGTTTCCATGTTACTTTCACCGTACATCTCACCCTCTCTCCTTCCTTCTCCCCATGTCCATAAGTCTGTTCTCTATTTCTTCATTGCTGCCTTGCAGATAAATTCATCAGTATCATCTTTCTAGATTCCATATATATTTGTTAGTATGTGAAATATATCTTTCTGTTTCTGACATACTTCACTCTGTATAATAGGCTCTAGGTTCATCCACCTCATTAGAACTGACTCAGATATGTTCCTTCTTATGGCTGAGTAATAGTCCACTGTATATATGTACCCCAGCTTCTTTATCCATTCATCTGTTTGTGGACATCTAGGTTGCTTCCATGTTCTAACTATTGTTAATAGCACTGCAGTGAACCTTGGGGTACATGTATCTCTTTCAGTTTTGGTTTCCTCAGGGTATATGTCTAGGAGTGGGATTGCTCGCTCATATGGTGGTTTTATTCCTAGTTTTTTAAGGAATCTCTATACTGTATTCCACTGTGGCTGTATATTCCCACCAGTAGTGCAGGAGTGTTCCCCTTTCTCCACACCCTCTCCAGCATTTATTGTTTGTAGACTTTTTGATGATGGCCATTCTGACAGGTGTGAGGTGATATCTCATTGTAGTTTCGATTTGCATTTCTCTAATGAGCAATGTTGAGCATCTTTTCATGTGTTTGTTAGCCATTTGGGATTTTGAGTTTAATCTTGCTGGCATGTTTAATGAGTGCAGTTATATGATTATCTGAACATTCTTTGGCATTGCCTTTTTTTGGGATTGGAATGAAAACTAACCTTTTCTAGTCTTGTGGCCGCTGCTGAGTTTTTCAAATTTACTGGCATGTTGAGCACAGTGCTTTAACAGCATCATCTTTTAGGATTTGAAATAGCTCAGCTGAAATTCCATCACCTCTACTAGCTTTGTTTGTAGTAATACTTCCTGAGGCCCACATTACTTCATACTCTAGAGTGACTGGCTCTTGGTGAGTACACCATCATGGTTATCTGGGCCATTAAGACCATTTTTATACAGTTCTTCTGTGTATTCTTGCCACCTCTTCTTAATATCTTCTGCTTCTCTTAGGTCCATACCATTTCTGTCCTTTATTGTGTCCATCTTCACATGCAATGTTCCCTTGTTATCTCCAGTTTTCTTGAAGAAATCTCTGTAGTCTTTCCCATTTTATTGCTTTCCTCTATTTCTTTGTATTGTTCACTTAAGTCTTTCTTATCTCTCCTTGCTATTCTCTAGATCTCTGCGTTCAGTTTGGTATATCTTTCCCTTTCTCCTTTGTCTTTTACTTCTTTTGTTAGTAAGGACTCCTCAGACAGCCACTTTGCCATCTCACATTTCCTTTTTGGGGGGATGGTTTTGGTCACCACCTCCTATACAGTGTTAAGCACCTCTGTCCTTAGTTCTTCAAGCACTCTACCAGATCTAATGCATTGAATCTAATTTGTCACTTCCACTGTATAATCATCAGTTCAGTTCAGTTACTCAGACATGTCCAACTCTTTGCGACCCCATGGACTGCAGCACACCAGGCCTCTTTGTCCACACCAACTCCCAGAGTTTACTCAAACTTATATCTATTGAGTCAGTGATGCTATCCATCCATTTCATCCTCTGTCGTCCCCTTCTCCTCCTGCCTTCAGTCTTTCCCAGCATCAGGGTGTTTTCAAATGAGTCAGCTCTTCGAATCAGGTGGCCAAAGTATTGGAGTTTCAGCTTCAATATCATTCCTTCTAATGAACATTCAGGACTGATTTCCTTTAGGATGGACTGGTTGGATCTCCTTGCAGTCCAGAGGAACCAGAGGTCAAATTGCCAACATCCACTGGATCATCGAAAAAGCAAGAGTGTTCCAGAAAAACATCTATTTCTGCTTTATTGACTATGCCAAAGCCTTTGACTGTGTGGATCACAATAAACTGTGAAATTCTGAAAGAGGTCAGAATACCAGACTACCTGACCTGCCTCTTGAGAAATGTGTATGCAGGTCAGGAAGCAACAGTAAGAACTAGACATGGAACAACAGACTGGTTCCAGATAAGAAAAGGAGTACGTCAAGGCTGTATATTGTCACCCTGCTTATTTAACTTACGTGCAGAGTACATTGTGAGAAATGCTGGATTGGATAAAGCACAAGCTGGAATCAAGATTGCTGGGAGAAATATCAGTAACCTCAGATATGCAGATGACACCACCCTTATGGTAGAAAGTGAAGAAGAAAGAGGAGAGCGAAAAAGTTGGCTTAAAGCTCAAGGTTCAGAAAACGAAGATCATGGCAACCAGTCCCATCACCTCATGGAAAATAGATGGGGAAACAGTGGCAGACTTCATTTTTGGGGGCTCCAAAATCACTGCAGATGGTGACTGCAGCCATGAAATTAAGACTCTTATTCCTTTTAAGAAAAATTATGACCAACCTAGACAGCATGTTAAAAAGCAGAGACATTACTTTGCCAACAAAGGTCCATCTAGTCAAGACAGTGGTTTTTCCAGTAGTCATATATGGATGTGAGAGTTGTATAATCATGATTTTGGTCATATCTGAATGGCCTAGTGATTTTCCCTACTTTTTTCAATTTGAGCCTGAATTTTTCAGTAACGAGATGATGATCTGAGCCACAGTCAGCTCCTGATCTTGTTTTTCCTGACTGTATAGAACTTTTCTATCTTCTCTGCAAAGAATATAATCAGTCTGATTTCGGTATTGACCATCTGGTGATGTCCATTTGTAGAGTTGTCTCTTGTGTTGTTGGAAGAGGGTTTTTGCTATGACCATGTATCTCTTGGCAAAACTGTTTCTTTTGCCCTGCCTCACTTTGTACTCCAAGGCCAAACTTTCCTTTACTTTCCACTTTTGCATTCCAGTCCCCTGTGATGAAAAGGACATCTTTTGTGTGTGGATGTATGTGTTCTAGAAGGTCTTACAGGTCTTCATAGAGTGGTTCAGCTTCTTCAGCATTAGTGGTTGGCATGTAGACTTGGATTAATGTGATGTTGCATGGTTTGCCTTGGAAGAGATGACAGGCGTTTATAGTGATATGGAAAAGACATTTGCCATGTAATTAAAAAAAAAGTTGACAAAAGAACCACTTGTAGGATACTATTTTTAAAAGGCAAATACATATATGTTGGAAAAATACTGGAAGTGACCATCTCTGAGTCTGTGTGTTGTTCTGTGTTTTTAGAGTTTTCTACATTGACAGTTTTATTTCTGTAATTATAAAAGAGGGGAAATAGTGTTGTTGTAAAGCTGGAGGAGCTGCCATCACAGAGGACTAGCAGATGGACTGATAATAAGCGCAGAGGCAGGCAGCTGTTCATTGCCCATGCGGGGACATCATGGTGTGCGTTCATCTGTTACAGATGCCCTGCTCTGTCACGATGACGAGCTGGAAGGGCGCCGGATCGCCTTCATTCTTTACCTGGTTCCTCCCTGGGATGCGAGCTTGGGGGGCACCCTGGACCTGTTCAGCGTTGACGGTAAGACAGAGGCGTGCACTTCAACACCAGCAGATACTTCCGAGCTCTTAGACACAATGTCTGTTCTTGTCAGAGGAGATGGAAGCCATCTGTTACCCTAACAACCACAGGGGGATCGAATGCCTGACAGCCACCTCTCTGGGTTGTGCTTGAAATAATCGGTCCTCCAGAGATAAACTGGGGTTGATTTAAGATGAGCAACAGTCAGACCCTGGTTCTGAATGCTGGCCATGGAGTGTAGAGCACAGGTCAGCCGCCCTTGGTTATGAATCTCCAGGACCAGTCCATCTGCCAGGAGGTCAGGGGCCTTTTTTGTTTGTTTTTAATGACTGATACCAGAACTTGACTCCAGAAATCATTCCAGCTTTCATCAGTAATGCATGGTGGAGTAAGAACAGACGTCGCCTAGCAGAACTGTGTTAAGAGAAACAGATGAAAGGGGGTGGCATTTGGGGATCTGAAGGGGACATCTAGCTACCCTTAGAAATTTGCGAATTGTCGAGGTGGAAACAAGGCAGCCTGGAAGTGGTTAATGATGATGAAGCTCGTTTATGGATGTGTTCTCTCCCGGCGCAGAACACTTTCAGCCGAAGCAGATTGTCAAGTCCCTTGTCCCTTCATGGAACACACTGGTTTTCTTTGAAGTGTCTCCAGTATCCTTTCACCAGGTAAAGACTAAGCCACAAATACATAGACTGCCAAGGAGCATGCTTTTCAGTCTCCAGTGTCTAAATCTGGCAGCTTCCGGGTGGACTACTTGGCCAGGTGGTCTCCACACCTAGTGTGAAGGGTCCTGAAGTTAGTGAGCCGTGGCTAGTAACCGTCCCATCTTGTCTTTATGTTGATGTGCTGCTGGTCTTGTCCTCTCAGGTGTCTGAGGTCTTATCTGAAGAAAAGTCACGTTTGTCCATCAGCGGCTGGTTTCATGGTCCTTCACTGACCAGGCCTCCCACCTACTTTGAGCCTCTTATAGCTCGGAGCCCTCACATCCCACAAGACGTAAGGATAAATTGTTGTTGCTGGGATTCTCATCTTAGAAGCTGTGGCCTATCATTTGCTTTTCTCTTTTTAATTTATTTCGCTGCACTGGGTCTTCATTGCAGCACGTGGGATCTAGTGCCCTGACCAGGAATTGAACCCAGGCCCCCTGAATTGGGAGTATGAAGTCTTATTTTACTGGTATGACATGGTGGCAGAGCAAAAGCAGAGGGAATTATTAACTTAGCCTTCACATCTGCTGCTCCTTTCCAGCATAAATTTTATATGATTGGATCAACCCTACTTATCTTGACATGGAATACCAAGCTCAGATTCAAGAAGAATTTGAGGAACGCTCTGAAATTCTCCTAAAAGAATTCCTTCAGGTAGGCCAGCAAATGCTGTCTGATAATACCATGTTTGGCACATAGCCTTGCTTCTTGGGTGATGAACAGGCATCACTTAGCTTTTAGTTTTCGTTTTGTTCCTGGTTAGAATTTTATATCATCCTTTTCGAGTGGTAAAATGATACTAGCTAACATTGGTACCAGTTGCATGTTAGTAGGCTGAGTCTCTTGGGTGTTTATTCCCCAGTTCTCTACACTCTTAATCACACACACTGTCTCACTCACACACGTGTATACTGTGGGGGAGTGGTATGTAGTTCCCACGCTATTCATTTTGATGACTGGTGCTATTACTTTTAAATAATAGAGAGATTACTAATTAACAAATTAGTAATACATGTTTGAGAATGATGAGGTGGCAGCTTACAGTGGAAAGAGACCTAGGTTAGAAGTTAGAAGACTATATTCACATCTTGGCTCTGATTTTACTGACCTCAGCAAATATCTAAAGGTCTCAGCTTGTATTTCATCATCAGTTAAACTGGGATAATACCTGCCTTGCCTGTCCTGAGGGCTGAATGAGATCATGCAGACAGGTGTGGTGCTTCCCAGGTGACCCTGGGTCCCGTGGAATCACAGTCCAAAGAGTTGTCCCTCCATTAAAAAAAGGTTGAGACACACTACATCCTGCCTCTTGGAATTACATAGCAGATAATAGCATATTAAGGAATTTGAGAAATATTATATTAAGTGAACTTTTAAAATCCTATTTAATTCAGCTTACCTAAACCATGCTTTAGATCCTCTTTCCTGTTTCACAACTGATAGGATTACTGTTTGTAGAGTACTCCTTGGGAAACTGCATTTAAACAAGTACTTACGAAAGCCTTTTATGGAGAATATTTAGGTTAATTAGTTTCTTGTTCTATACTGAACTTTTTAAATTTAGAAGCTGATTAAATGAAGGGAATGAGCAGAGGCCTAAAGAATCTGTATTATTACATAGACATTTTCATTATAACAGTGTATCAGTTATAATGTATAGTGTATTAATTAGTTATAACTATATTAATGCAGTTTTTCTCCTCATATGAATTAAAGAATCTACATTAGGATCCTTGTTTTATAAATGCAGGAATCCTAGAGGTCTAGCAATTTGACAAAAGACATACAGGTACATAAGGTAATGGCCCAAATTGACACTCAGGTCTCTTGGCTAAAGCATGCTGACAACTTATCCAGCCTTTGCTCTGGCTTCACCCTGTCAGGACTGGGGGATCTGATGTGAAAGGGATGAAGAAGGTCACCTGGCCCTGTTGGGAATGGGCCAGAATGATTCTGCAGAGCTGCTGTAGCTGCAGCAACCAGTGTGGGATCTAGAAAGTTCTGCTAAATGCTGCTTCATTTTCTCATTCTCCAGCCTGAGAAATTTGCAGAGGTGTGTGAGGCTTTGGAGAGAGGACGTGTGGAGTGGAGCAGCCGAGGTCCCCCTAACAAAAGGTAGAACTCATCATTTAGGACATTTGCTTCTGCATTTAGCATCTACCTGTTCTGTCTGTGAGGCTCACCCCCAATTATAGGACATTTGCCCTAATGTTTTGTTCTCAGGCACATCCAGTAGGAGACCCTAACAGAATCTGTTTTTTTTGAGTGTTACATGTCTTTTATACCTCAGATTTTTAAACATTTATATATTGGCTTTGCTGGGTCTCTGTTGCTGCACTCGGGTTTTCTCTAGTGGTGGCGAGTGGGGGCTGCTTTCTAGTTGTGGCATGATGGTGTCTCACTGTGGTGGTTCCTCTTGTTGCGGAGCACGTGCTCTAGAGCATACAGGCTTCAGTAGTTGCTCCACAGCATGTGGGATCTTCCCAGACCAGGGATCGAACCAGTGTCCCCTACACTGCAAGGTGGATTCTTAGACAGTGGACCACCAGGGAAGTCTAGAATCCCACTGTGTAACAAATTAGGATTGATAAGCTATGCCAAGGTTCAGGAAGAGAGGTACCAAGCTAATGACCAGCTCTCATCCCGTGAGTGATAGTCTATCCATGTAATGTGTTATACACCTTGATGAGCACCTTGCGTTGCTGCCATACAGGTTTTACGAGAAGGCTGAGGAGAGCCAGCTTCCTGACATCCTGAGGGACTGCATGGCGCTGTTCCGCTCTGAGGCAATGTTCCTGCTGCTCTCCAACTTCACAGGCCTGAAGCTTCACTTCCTGGCACCTTCAGAAGATGAGCCTGAGGACGAAAAGGAGCGAGATGCAGCCTCTGCTGCTGAGAACACTGAAAAATGGACTAGTCACAGCTCTTCTGAGCCAGAGAACAGTCGGGCGGCCACCAGCGACGGCAGTCAGAGCGATGGACCGACAGACCCAGAGGAAGATGAAGCAAAGAAAGGTGAGCTGCTGTTATGTTCTGTCCTTATTTTACCATTAGGTATTCACAATTCAGTGGTTTATTCATTCAACAGGTATTTCTTAAGCACTTACTATGTGCTAGGCCCTGCTTCTGGACTTGGGAGAAGCAGACAGACAAGGTCTCAGCTCTCCCTGAGCCCGTATATTCTAGTAGGGGAGAGGCCAGAGATTAAATGATAAACAACAAGATGTCAAATAAGGATAGTTGCGGTGCAGGAAATCTGAGTAGGGTTACATGCGGAGGAATGGCCAGGGGTACCTCCTGGATGCAGGGCAGTCTGGATGAGCAGTCATCCTAAGCTCAGGTCTGAATGACAAGACAGATCTGTGGGAAGCACATTCTGGGCAGGAAGTACAGCCAGCTAACAGTTTTATTAGGCTAACAGTAGTACAAATGGTAGAGAGAAATACCATTGGTTTTGTCTAAACTTACTCTAAAACACAAGAACATAAAGGAGCAGAAGCGGAAGGTGAGTGGTTTCTTCTTGCTGAGAACCAGTATCACCCTAAGAAAAACTTGCTTGAACGTGGACAAATAGGTAGAAGGAAATTATTAAAAGCAAAGGAAATTTAATATCTTTTAAACAGATGGAATGGACACATGACATTAAATGTCATGTGTACAGTAAAATGTACACCCCGTCTATGAGGCTGCACAGAGTCGGACACGACTGAAGTGACTTAGCACCAAGAGTGAACCCTAATGTAAACTATGGACATCAGTTAATACTAGTCTCTCAGTACTGGTCAGTTGTAACCATCCCACTAAGACAGGATGTTAACAATAAAGGAACCTGATAGGGAGGGGCAGGGTTTGTGTATGACAGGGAGAGGGCAACTGTACTTTCTGGGAAATTTAATTTTTCTATAAACTGCTGTAAAAAATTCTACTTAAATAATTATGTTATTTTAAAAAATGGAGTTGGGGGCAACTAAAGTATATACTCCATCTGCAATTCATGGTAAAGAGAAATAAAGTCAACTTTTTTTCATTATAAGGCTGATGTATTATATATAGTATTATAATAGAGCCACAGGTCAGCTGAAGGTTTATAGACATGGTTTTTCTTTAGTGCTGTACTTCTCCTAATTATCATTCTTTTGCAATCTAGCAGTGGTATCAAGGTAATTTTTTTCTGACCTCCTGTTATGTTTTTCTTAGAATCTAGTGTTCCCACATGCCAGGGGGAACTGAGGCATTGGAAGACTGGTCACTACACTTTAATCCATGACAACAGCAAGACTGAATTTGCCCTGGACTTACTGCTCTATTGTGGCTGTGAAGGTAAGAGGGACAGTCGCTCCCGAGAGACCCTCTCTAACTGAACCAATCAGAAGTTATCTGCCTTGGTTATGATCTCAGATCACAGGAGCTCTATGCTGAAAAGGTCTTAAGGGTCATGAATTTCAGTCTTCCAGCTCAGAGTACTATTTGTACCTGTGACCGAGGTATAGGAGTTGGACCAAATAATTCCTAAGGAACCCCCCACCCCCACCCCAGAGCTTTTATATAAGTATCCTTCCAGGTATATTTTATATTTTAGTTTTCAGTTTTTACTCAGTGTTGGTTGAATGATAAATTGAGGCTCCTAAGTCAAGTTGGGTACACATCAATTCCCAGATCCCCCAGTGTTAAGCAGCGTGGAATCAGTGATTCAAACAGATGATGTAACTCTTGCGGTGAGAGCTTTCTGAATGCTGTCTGTTTGCCCTTTGTAAGGCTGGGAGCCAGAGTATGGTGGCTTTACCTCCTACATTGCCAAAGGAGAAGACGAAGAGGTAAGTTGCTTCTGATAGCAAACCATCCTTTTTAGTTCTTAAAAATGTTTTCATTCTTCAGAGACCCAGCTTTTATGACTTTGTGCCAGTGTCTTTAGCTGATAAATCCATGTTGTTCTGTCTGGCAGTGGTTCTAATTTCTAGTAGAAAGTACTCAGCATGCAGTAAAGATGCTAAAGGATAATCCCTAGGCATTCTACCCAGTTGAGAAATTCCAAGTAAGTGAAGAGTCAGGTGGTACATTTTCACGAATCTTTGAAGGTAGGAAAACTTAGGTGCATTAGGTAAAACCTTTCTGGGTATGTACTGGAACGGGGCTTGCTGGAATGTGTCTTGACAGCCAGAGCAGTAGCTCTAATAAGATCTTTTAAAAGATCCCTATCACCAGAGTTTGAGTATTTGATATGGAAACATCTGTTTAAGAAAAGAGGTGAGAATCATCTGTGTTCTGATGTATCATTGTATTTACCTGTTTCAGCTGCTAACAGTGAATCCAGAAAACAACTCTTTGGCACTGGTCTACAGAGATAGAGAAACTCTGAAATTCGTCAAGCACATTAACCACCGAAGCCTAGAACAAAAGAAAAGCTTCCCAAACAGAACAGGCTTCTGGGACTTTTCATTTGCCTATTACGAATGACAAAGCAGGGCAAAGCTGGAAAAAGACCTTTCCTGAGTACTGGCACAGCTGCAAGAGTTAAGACGCCGCGTGAAGGAGAGCCACAGGGCGACCTGTCTGACAGCGGTCTCAGAAACTGTGTGTGACTGTCCTTTAGTAGGGCTCATAATGACTGCCATCAGTTTAGGCCTCGAGCTGGGAGCTAGGTACTTACCTCTTGATTTTTTTTTAAGGGTTTTGTCTTTAACATTCAGTTCCTCATTTCCATATTGGCTTTTTCAGTGATTAAAAAATGTGTGAGGTAAAATATACCTGACATAAAAGTACCATTTTAACCATTTTGAAGTGTATAGTTCAGTGGCATTAGGTACGTTCACGTGGTCGTGCAGCCTTCACCACCATCCATCTGCTGAACTTTCCCATCTTTCCCAGCTGCACCTCTGTCCTGATTAAAGAGTAACTCCCTGCCTTCCCCTCCCCCAGCCTGTGGAAGCCACCATTCTACTTTGTCTCTAGGTATCTACTAACTCATGTTCCTCATAAGACAAATAGTATTTGTCTTTTTGTGACTGGCTTAATTTCACTTAGTGTAAAATCTTCAAGCTTCACCCATGTTTCCAGTGCTTGATTTTTAAAAAGTATGTGTGTGTGTATATATATATATAGTCATAAATTTATGACTAGTTTCTGTCCTTCCCAATGTCACTGATATAGAGGATTATAGAACCTCACACCCTTCTTTGATTCTGGGCTGCTATAGCTTCCTCCTACTGCCTTTGGCTTTGTTTCACTGTGACTCTAAACTGTATAGACTTAAGACAATGTTTAGTATGTTCCCTTGGAAAATAGCCTGGTCTGAAACCACGTGGCCCCGAGAGACTCACGGTCAGTGAAAAGGAGGCTGCTTGTGCCCTGTGCCGTGGTGTCCAGGTGCCCATGACTGCTCCATGCTGGAGTCGCGCCTCCAGTGTAACCAAATGATTCTAATCTCATATGTGACTTTCATTTCCCAAGTACTGTAGGGTCATCTGTCAAACTAGCGTTTAAGAGACCAGCTGTTAAAGGCCGTATCGGACTGCCAAACGGCTGTCCTCTTTGTTGTTTTCTTTTTCCCCTGAACTGTTGAAGGGGATTGTGTGATGCCTGCCACCTGTGCGCGCGGGTGTGCACGGATGGGTGCTCAGTGTCCCTGCAGCATTAATCCAGAGATGCTGTTTTCATTCCATTCCAGTGCTATCTGCTTGTTTATTTTTTCTTTTTTACATTTATTATGAGCTACTGCAGTAGATTTTATTTTGGATTTTACAAATTAATAGGAAAAGCATTGAGCTTTGTCCTTTTTATCTCCTAAAACTCTGAGTACCAAAATTTGCATTTAAATGAACACAGTTTCACTTTCTTTAGGCTGATAGTTTCAAAATTTTGATCTTGCACCTCAATCGGTAAAAAAAAAGTTTTAGCATGTATATTTATTATATGGAGTGTTTATAAATTTTACACACTTCCTATACTAATATTCAGTATTGGTTGTTATAAAACGTAATTTTTAAAAGATGAACTAAAATAATACCTAGAACTGGTTCTTATATATTGTCTTTCTCACTGACATGGTGGGAACCATTTTTCATGCATACTGGTTTTAGGACCACAGTATTTTAACCATAGCATAGTGACACTCAGGTGGGATTACAACTTGTACTTTGTTGGTTTAAATTTCCAAGGTTGCCTTTTAAGTTCCTGCAGACTGAAGGACATCCTGTAATATTACTTTTGTTAACATAAAAATATGTTTATGTTAGTCGCATAAACCCAGGAATAGGGCTGAGCAGGTGTGTGCCAAGTATGAAAAACAGTTTGATACTCACTGTTCTAGGAAACATCTAAGAGCTCTGGAGCACTGAGTCTAAGTCTTAGCATCCTACACAAGCATTAAAATTGTATTTATTACATTCTCCTTAATCTCAGTGTGTTGATGGCCTGTCAACACATTTTCCATACACTATGGTGTTCTGGTGTCCAAGGGGAGAGAATCCCTGAGAGCCAGGCTGTGATGTTGCTGTCAGTTACATCACCTGCGGTACCTCTTAGGCTGCGAAGGAGCGTGTAACTTGCAGGTCACTTCTCTGCACTGAAGGTACCCAGTGATGAAGAAGTTGTTTTTCCTTAGTATTTCATTCTTCATCTTAGTTTTTTTAGGGCCTGGAGCCACTGTGGACACCTGTTAAGCAGCAAAAGAGG
This sequence comes from Madoqua kirkii, assembly GCA_006408675.1. NCBI lineage: Eukaryota > Metazoa > Chordata > Mammalia > Artiodactyla > Bovidae > Madoqua > Madoqua kirkii. The sequence goes on along the minus strand of SJYC01055094.1, from coordinate 7,497 downwards.
AATTACAACGTGGGCATCTTTTAATACTTCTTGCAAGTAGAGGCTATGATGCTTACCTGTAAAAATGTCATCTCTTAAATCTTATAATTCCTTTTCATAAAGGAAGATATTTTCCGCCCAAAGAGAATAACTCTTTTTATCAGATTATCTCTAACACATGTTCATTGTGGAGAACACAACATATAAAAACATAAAGGGCACCTGGAATCCCACCAGCCTGTGACAGCCACTGTGTGCTGTGTAATGTATCAGTTTGGCTAGACTGAACTACATTTCCCAGGGTTCCAAAACCTCTTTCCAGTTAGAAAGTCTGTCACTAAATCGTGTCTGACCTTTAGTGATCCCATGGACTATAGCCCGCCAGGCTCCTCTGTCCATGGGATTTTCCAGGCGAGAACACTGGAGTGGGTTTCCAGTTAGACTGAGCCACAAGTTCTTGTGCAAGACGGAGGGCCAGAATGAAGCAGCAGTCTTTCTGCACCTCACACACATTGCACTGAATAACTTCCCTGGTGGCTCACTTTCTCCATGTGAATCCACGTCTGCGCCTGCAGCTGCTCCACTTTCCACGAGCTCTTCTTTCAACTTCTCTGATGCACGGTCTCCCCTACAACATCAAGGTCAGGCAAGAACTGACATAGATTTTAATGTGTCCTGGTGGGCTCCAACTTGTTCTTCCCAACTCTGCATCCTTTGCGACTGCCTGTCCTGTGCACTTCAGCTTCCAGCATCAGACTAGAAAACTTTGACAGCATATTAGTATTTCTGTTGAGAAGGAAAAGTATTTAAGGAAGAATCCTATAAATAATCTAATTTCAATCCCTCATTTAAAGATGTAGAAAAATGAAATGCAGACAAGAAACAGGCTAACACTTTGAACCTGGATTTTCTACAGCTTGTAGCTTCCCTCCCAAACTCCTCTGAATGTGGTATTTCTTTCCCAAAGAGTACTGAAAAATAACAGTGCTTGGGCTGCCTATTTCCTCAACAGATAAGTTTTGGCTGCAATATCCCTTCACTGTCATATACTTACCACTGTTACAACTGAGAAAATACAAACCCTATTAAAAGGGTTCTTGGTAGAGTGAGTGATACCAGAGGCAGGCCCTTCAGCCTGTGTGAACTGGACATTCCTACAAAAACAGATGATTCCTTCTCTGATATAAAATCAGTCCACACAGAATAGTTTTGAAAACTACTTGGAACTTGCCCATGTGGCTTCATTTCAGGAATAGCAGATTTCTGTACCACACAGATGAAAAGATGACTCATGAGCATATAGTGTGGGCAGGGGCCAGATAGGGAAGAGGCAAGAATGCAGAACGCCACGCTGCCATGGTGTCTTACTGAGCACTAGGTCAGAATGGGACTGGAGCTGACTTAGTTTTGTGATCACAGGACTGTGCACTGGCAGATTTGTAACTGCTAATTATAAGATGTGAAATGTTAATAATGCTGAAAATCATTCTGGTACAGTACTTCTGCTGCTAAGTCACTTCAGTCATGTCCGACTCTGTGCAACCCCATAGACGGCAGCCCATAGGTTTGCATAATAGTTGTTGAGTTCCTAGTTCTTTCGCTTCTGGAGCTACTGACAGGCTTACTGAGAACAGACACTTCACAGAGAATAGCAGATGCTTTTCTTTGCTCAAGGGATTGGCGCAGCACCATAGGAGGACAGAGTTAATTAAGATACAGCCCTTGCTCTCACTTAATAGAGGATTTATATAAACGTAGACTAGATTAAGAGTTACTGCACAATTGCACTCATCTCACATGCTAGTAAAGTAATGCTCAAAATTCTCCAAGCCAGGCTTCAGCAATATGTGAACCATGAACTCCCTGCTGTTCAAGCTGGTTTTAGAAAAGGCAGAGGAACCAGAAATCAAATTGCCAACATCCGCTGGATCGTGGAAAAAGCAAGAGAGTTCCAGAAAAACATGTATTTCTGCTTTATTGACTATGCCAAAGCCTTTGACTATGTGGATCACAATAAACTGTGAAAATTCTTCAAGAGATGGGAATACCAGACCACCTGACCTGCCTCTTGAGAAATCTGTATGCAGGTCAGGAAGCAACAGTTAGAACTGGATGTGGAACAACAGACTGGTTCCAAATAGGAAAAGGAGTACATCAAGGCTGTATATTGTCACCCTGCTTCTTTAACTTATATGCAGAGTACATTATGAGAAACGCTGGACTGGAAGAAACACAGCTGGAATCAAGATTGCTGGGAGGAATATCAATGACCTCAGATATGCAGATGACACCATCGTTATGGCAGAAAGAGAAGAAGAACTAAAAAAAGCCTCTTGGTGAAAGTGAAAGAGGAAAGTGAAAAAGTTGGCTTAAAGCTCAACATTCAGAAAACGAAGATCATGGCATCCAGTCCCATCACTTCATGGGAAATAGATGGGGAAACAGTGGAAACTGTCAGACTTTTTGGGGGGGGCTCCAAAATCACTGCAGATGGTGAATGCAGCCATGAAATTAAAAGACGCTTAGTCCCTGGAAGGAAAGTTATGACCAACTTAGTATATTCAAAAGCAGAGACATTACTTTGCCAACTAAGGTCTGTCTAGTCAAGGCTATGGTTTTTTCCAGTGTTCATGTATGGATGTGAGAGTTGGACTGTAAAGAAGGCTGAGCGCCGAAGAATTGATACTTTTGAACTGTGGCATTGGAGAAGACTCTTGAGAGTCCCTTGGACTGCAAGGAGATCCAACTAGTCCATTCTGAAGGAGATCAGCCCTGGGGTTTCTATGGAAGGAATGATGCTAAACCTGAAACTCCAGTACTTTGGCCACCTCATGCGAAGAGTTGACTCATTGGAGAAGACTGTGATGCTGGGAGGGATTGAGGGCAGGAGGAGAAGGGGACGACAGAAGATGAGATGGCTGGATGGCATCACAGACTCGATGAACCTGAGTCTGAGTGAACTCCGGGAGATGGTGATGGACAGGGAGGCCTGGCGCGCTGAGATTCATGGGGTTGCAAAGAGTCGGACACGACTGAGCAACTGAACTGAACTGAAAGAACAGACATGGGAGAGGAAAGGTCTCCTGAGAGAGCATTTGAACTGAGCCTTGATGCACCAGAGGGCATCTCTGGTGGCTCAGATAGTAAAGAATCTGCCTGCAATGCAGGAGACCCAGGTTTGCTCCCTCGGTTGAGAAGATCCCCGGGAGAAGGACATGGCAAGAAGCATCCTCCCAGATACCAGAATCCTCAAGCTTCTAAATGAAAGCAGAGCATTCACTTAAAGCAACAACAAAACTCAGCAACTAAACAGAACTTAAGCTGTGGCGTCTAGAAGGCACTCAGATCCTCTCACCACAGAAAAATACGGCAACAAAATAGAGAACTGGTAACCAAACGCTTTTCTTTTCCCTAAGCTGAACGTGAATGACGTCTAAGAGAATGAAAAGTTTTTTCCTTTTTATCATTATCCTGAATTAGTTTTATGAACAATTTTCATCTCATCTAGTGTTTACTCACTGGGGTACAGTGTGAAATAGCAGAAAGGGCCATGACTACTTGGTTTCAGACTCCACACTGCAACTTACCAAGCACTGGGACCCTGTGGAAAATAATTCTGCCTCTGTGAGCTCAGAGACAATAACGAGAGGATTAGATTAATGCGCAAGTAACCTACTGATAATCTATAGATCAGGACTATGAAAGATACTCTTCTGCAGACTGACTCCTTCAAGCCTCTTCCATGAATATTTTTAGGTCATAAGGAGTTTAGGGGCTGAAGAACAACAGAATGATCTTTAATGAGATGATTCCTTAAGGGTCCCTAAAAATAAACAATGCTATACAATTTAAAGCCAGCACCAGGCTTCCCTGGTCTGGTGGATAACAACCTGGCTGCCAGTGCAGAGGACACTGGTTCAATCGCCGGTCTGGGAAGATTTCACATTCCACTAAGCCCAGGTGCCACAGCTATTGAAGCACGTGCTCCTGGCGTCCAGGCTCCACAACAGGAGAAGCCCGGCTTCAAACCAGAGTAGCCGCCACTTGCTGAAACAAGAGAAAGCCCGTGTGTAGCAACGAGGACCCAGCGCAGCCAAACTATATAAATAGAATTTCAAAAAATAAAAAGCAAATGCTTTTAGAAAAACCAGCACCAACTAGAGAGCATCATCTCAAAAGGTGTAAGTTGGACTATGGCTAACCGGAAAAAGACCCCACCGTGGGACCTGAGTTTTGCCAGTAGCTCTGTGACTCTAATAAGTACTTAGTCCCCGCACTTTGGTCTCCTCATCTTCGAAGCAAATAAAAGATATTTTACTACTCTGGAGATTATGGAAAATAGTATACAAGGATGTCTTTTGAGCTTACAGATTTCAAAGTGCAAAACAAAAGGTGTTATAGAGGCTTAGTCTCATAAAAACTAGAACTCTAAAAGCTCACATTTCAGAAGTGGAAGAGGTGATCCCCCATGACCACATGGAGGACACTAGTGAAGTTAATCTGCCACAGGAAAGGCCCAGCCTCTATTTCTCTGTGGGGTTGCATGTTGGTCAATATTCTGATGCAGAGCACAGGTTAGACAACTTGCTAGACAATTTTAATAAAAGGATTACAGTGTGCCAGGTGATTTACAGACTTACTAAGGTGGTTAAACAAAAAACCTGTAGGAGGCAATTCCAGAATCTCCACTATACTGCAGAGGAGCTGCTCCTACCAGATCAGGAAGGTAGGTGCTTGTGAAACCAGGAGGCACCCTGTATTACCTACATAAATACAGGACTGCCTGACTCTGAGCCACTAAATCAGCTACTGCTACTGGATCTGAATAGCTTAACTGCTCCATTCAAGAATCCTTGTGCAAAACCAGGAAGCTGCCACTCTAGCTGCAGAGGCCCACATCATGCCAGCTCTTCTACCATCCAGAATCTGTTTCTGCTAAATGGGCAAGCCTCAGAGACAGAGAACCGCTGCTGGAACCCACGCTGGTCAAACGCATGCCCAGCATCCCATTTTTCTCATTTCAAGTTTCAAGTGTCATGTGGCGCATCTGAAACAGAAGCTGAATCAAACCTCGATCACCAGCTGTAAACTAACTGGAGAAATCTGTTTTAGCATCCTGGTCTTCATAGGAAAAGGGAGTCATCATACTCCAAGAAAACTGGAATAGATAATCCTGAGCCAAACCTCTGTCGTTGCTTTAAGAATTCGCTCACTTCTCCACATTGGGCTCTGAAGATTCCAAACTTTTTTGTTTTGTTATATAGAGAATTTGATCTATCTTTGGACCCAAGTCTATAACATTCCTATAATAGATCCATATTCGGGACCTCCCTGGTGGTCCAGTGGTTAAGAATCTGCCAGGGGACATGGGTTTGATCCCTGGTTGGGGATTAAGGATCCCACTTGCCATGAGGCAGCTAAACCTGTGCCCAGGCGCAACAGCTGCAGAGGCCATGTGCCACAATTAGGACCCCATGCAGCCAAGTAAGTAACTGAAAAATAAATACACTCAATAAGTTATGGGAGGTTTTACAAAAAGGTGCACAAAATGAATATCCAATTTTTTTCTCCACGCAATACAAATGGTTTTATGCAGTCCTGATGTGATTCTTACAGTCAACACAAAGTGCAACAACTTTACATTTTAATGGAAAAGTAGATAATTTTTAATTACAATTACAATTTCACAAACAGATGTATCTATATACTGACTTTACATACATACAGAAAAACTGGACTTTGAAGCCCTAATGTTTCAAACGTGTTCATTTCCTTCCATACAAACCAGTATTACTCAGCAACAGTACAACTGATTTTAAAAAAATAGAAAGTGAATACCCTTCTAAGAGGCAATGCTTTGTCTTTTCATTGGTACAATTCACCACAGTTGTTTTTGCTTTCAGCACCCTGGGTTCACCAGGATGTGATCCAAATCAAATCAGCCTCGAAGTTTAAGGAAATCTTTTCTAGGAACCTGGTTCCCTGTCTCTCCCCTCCTATGAAGAAGCTGTCCCCACCCGCATGATTCGGAACAGCATGTTGATGTTGTTGCTTCGAATCGCGTCCCGACAAGCAGTGATCACCTGGTTCTTTGGTTTTCCAACTGTAAGAGAAGAAACACCATATCCACATGAGCCAAAAGATGATTAAAGCGAAATTATCAACCAGAAGCCATCTTTAAAAACAACATAAAACTAGGGTAGAGAAGAGTTAGAGATAATACAAATTAAAAAAAAAACTTTTAATTGTTTATTTTTGGCTACACTGGGTCTTTGTTGCTACATTCTGGCTTTTCAAGTTGTGAGGAGTGGGGCTGCTCTCCAGTTGCAGTCCATGGGTTTCTCATTGCAGTCTTCTGACGCTGCAGAGCACAGGCTCTAGGGTGCTGGGGCTCAGTAGTTGTGGTGCACAGGCTTAGTTGTTCCACGGCTGGTGGAATCTTCACTGAACCGGGGATAGAACCCATATACCCCACACTGGCAAGCGGATGCTCAACCACTGGACAAGCAAGGAAGTCCTAGATAGTACAGATTTATCTTCAGTTCAGCCACTCAGTCGTGTCCGACTCTGCGACCCCATGAATCGCAGCATGCCAGGCCTCCCTGTCTATCACCAACTCCGGAGTTCACTCAGACTTGCGTCCATTGAGTCCGTGATGCCATCCAGCCATCTCATCCTCTGTCATCCCCTTCTCCTCCTGCCCCCAATCCCTCCCAGCATCACAGTCTTTTCCAATGAGTCAACTCTTCTCATGAGGTGGCCAAAGTACTGGAGTTTCAGCTTTAGCATCATTCCTTCCAAAGAAATCCCAGGGTTGATCTTCAGAATGCACTGGTTGGATCTCCTTGCAGTCTAAGGGACTCTCAAGAGTCTTCTCCAACACCACAGTTCAAAAGTATCAATTCTTCGGCGCTCAGCCTTCTTCACAGTCCAACTCTCACATCCATACATGAACATTGGAAAAACCATAGCCTTGACTAGACGGACCTTAGTTGGCAAAGTAATATCTCTGCTTTTGAATATACTATCTAGGTTGGTCATAAATTTTCTTCCAAGGAGTAAGCGTCTTTTTGATTTCATGGCTGCAACCACCATCTGCAGTGATTTTGGAGCCCAAAAAAAGAAAGTCTGACACTGTTTCCACTGTTTCTCCATCTATTTTCCATGAAGTGATGGGACCAGATGCCATGATCTTCGTTTTCTGAATGTTGAGCTTTAAGCCAACTTTTTTGCTCTCCACTTTCACTTTCATCAAGAGGCTTTTTAGTTCCTCTTCACTTTCTGCCGTAACAGTGGTGTCATCTGCATAAGTGAGGTTATTGATACTTCTCCTGGCAATCTTGATTCCAGCTTGTGTTTCTTCCAGTCCAGCGTTTCTCATGATGTACTCTGCATATAAGTTAAAGAAGCAGGGTGACAATATACAGCCTTGATGTACTTCTTTTCCTATTTGGAACCAGTCTGTTGTTCCATGTCCAGGTCTAACTGTTGCTTCCTGACCTGCATACAGATTTCTCA
>SJYC01055092.1:0-31146 GCA_006408675.1 Madoqua kirkii | reverse complement strand
ATACTTGCCTCTCTGTAGAACAAATCTGAATTATTGTAGACATCATAAGCCAACAGATTGGTCTGTGTTCCCACTAAAAGAGCATCATAGCCAAGTTCAGGGTTCAGTACTCCTGCGGTCAGGCAGCTGACTGTCTGGTTAATGTTAAGAAGTGAAACATCAGACTCCAGGGGGCTCTGGAGGACCCTGGGTGCACCGAGATGCTGGCTCCGTGAATGAGGGTTGTGAATAAAAACCTACAATAAAAAGTTAATTACATCCCCTTAACATTAAAAAAAAATGCAAAATGAACATATATTTTTATTAAAAGGCTCAGGTTATTAACTGATTACTACTGTTAACAAGAAGGGATTTAATCATCCACCCAACTTAAAAACACCCATACATAGTTCTGTGCATGGCTGGCTTTCAATCACTTCAAACTGTGGAAATCCAATGGCTCTTAGCCTTGTAAAGACCGAAATAATGGCCAAGCTCTAACTGTCACTTCCCAGGGCAGCTTACATACAACCAACCGGCAGGACGTTCAAGCACTCTTACAAATTAGCCTTTTCCTGGTCAACCTATAGGAAGTTGCTATCAGTTACAATGAGATTGTGCACACACACGAAGATCAGAGAAAACTGAGTAATAAACACTTCATTATCTTTCATCCCAACACCTAAAAAATTCACTTCCTAACCCTTAAAACTGATTGGTAGTAAATCTGTCTTATAATCCTAAGAGTCACACAAAGCAAGCTTCTTGAAGGCTTTCATAGTCTATACAAGTAGACAGAATTAATTAAGTCAAAGTCAATTAATCTAGCAGTTGCAGCTATCACAAATACAATCATCTGAGCGTCCCTACAAATCTTTAAATTTCCCTAGGCTTCGTACATAAAAGGAGGTTTAGACTAGAAGAAGCATTCTCAAGAGGGGTGATGTTGCTCCCAAGATGGGTAAATGGGTTTGGGGTGGGGGGATCTGAGACATTAGGCCACAGATAGACAGTACAAAAATTTCATTAGGGAAATTTTCATTTTCTGGAAAAAAAAATAATATAAGAGGCAATATGAAAAAAAAAAGGATGAGAAACTAGAGATCCCTTAAGCCCCCATCTAGTTCTAAAATTTGCTAATTTCATTTTACTTATTTATTTTTGGCTGCGCTAAGCCTCTGTTGCTGCGAGCAGGTTTTTTCTCCAGTGCAGTGAACAGGGGCTGCTCCCCAGCAGCACTGCGCCGGCTTCCCCTTGTGGTGGCTTCTCTTGTTGCGGAGCACGGGCACTACGGTTCGTGGGCTTCGGCAGCTGTGGCCCCCAGGCTTGAGAGCACGGGCTCAACAGTTGTGGTTCATGGGCTTAGTTGCTCTGAGAAAATTTTCTAACTTTAAATGAGCATTTCAACCCTTCGGCGTAAATCTGTAACCCGGTGAGGCGGGTTTGGTTGCTCGCCACTCAAAAGGCTAATACCCAAGAGACAAGTGTCAGTGGGAAAGGAGGCCAGTAACCTGGGAAGAAGGTGGACTAACATCCTAAGACCATCTTCAAGCTTCCAGATAGGAAAGCAAAGTTTTAAAGGCAGTGTTGCGGAGAGGGAGCCACAGGGCATGTGAGCAGCTTGAGTACAATTCTTGGACTGGCTGGCATCAAGGGGAGGTTTTAAGCCTCACCTGTTTTCTGGTTTCAACCCAGTCTGGGGTCTATATGCTCATGATCAGCAGTTTTCAACTGGTAGGGGTCTGCTCCCTGTAAAAACAACTTAGGAATGTGTGCCAGACCTTCACAGCTTTCAGGGAACTGGGAGTTTGGTCCAGATTGTGTGCCAGTTTCCCAGCTCAAAAGCTTATTTCTACACCATCACATTCCTAAACATTAACACTTGAGCCAGCCTTCTAAGACTCAAGGGAGGCCTGGAAGACTAAAGCTTTTCAACAAACAAGAAGTAGAGGACAAGGCTGGTTGGGAGGGGGCTGTCCCAGGAAGGCCCACTAGGGTCCAGCTTGGTTACAGTCTCCTCTTTCCTCTGATACTCCTCAAGCCTGAGGGTGTGGAACAAGAAAAGCAATAAGAGTTCTGGATAGAGAAGCTAATCATAAACTCAGGAGAGGAACTCAGTTTTAGGGGACTCAGTTTTACACCCAAGAAGGATTAATTTTAAATTATTATCTAAACAAGGTAACCCGTTTAACAAAAGATAATTTTTACAAGACTTATGAGACTTAGATGTTCATCAACAGACAACTGGATAAAGAAGTTGCAGTGCACATATACAGTGGAATACTACTCAGCTGTAAAAAAGGAACGAGTTTTCAGTTGAACAGAGGTAGATGAACCTAGAGTCTGTCATACAGGGTGAAGTAAGTCAGAAAGAAAGAAACATGTATCATATATGCTGCCAAGTCACTTTAGTCATGTCGAACTCTGTGTGACCCCAGAGACGGCAGCCCACCAGGCTCCCCCATCCCTGGGATTCTCCAGGCAAGAACACTGGAGTGGGTTGCCATTTCCTTCTCCAATGCATGAAAGTGAAAAGTGAAAGTGAAGTCACTCAGTCGTGTCTGCGACCCCATGGACTGCAGCCCACCAGGCTCCCCCATCCATGGGATTTTCCAGGCAAGAGTACTGGAGTGGGGTGCCATCGCCTTCTCTGGTATCATATATAAAAGCATACACATGGAAACTAAAAAAATGGAACTGATGAACCTATCTGCAGGGCAAGAATAGAGACGCAGACATAGAGAACACAGTGGGGGAAGGAGAAGGTGGCATGAATTGAGAGCAGCATTGAAACATAGACATTACCATATGTAAAACAGACAGCTAGCGGGGCAGTCGCTGTGTAACACAGCAAGCTGAACCTGGGGCTCTGTGACAAACTAGAGGGGTGGGATGGGCGAGGTGGGGAGCGGAAGGGAGGGTCAAGAGGGAGGGGATATATGTATACATATGGCTGATTCACGTTGTTGTATGGCAAAAACAAACACAACCTTGGAAAGCAATTATCCTTCGATTAAAAATAAATTAAAAAAAAAAGATTGGTGAGAAACCTATAGAAAAGGTGTGTAGCTACTGACTATTGTGTTCACATTCTCATTTGTGTAATACTTTACAACATGCTTTTATAAACATTACTGCATTTGGTCCTCCGGATATACAGAAGAGGTCAGAGGGGTGACGGCCTTTCCTTTCCCAAGGTCCCACCACCAATAAGTGACAGGAGTGAGACACAAGCCTGGTGTCAGGCTCCAGTCATCTCCAGCCGTATCTTACTTCCTTTCATAACAGTTCTGAACAAAAGAATTCTTACTGAGTCTTCTAGTAATTAGATAGGCTGAAAAAGAACAGCAAGAAAAATAACCTGTGGACTTCACGTTCGTTGTTATTGGGATGAAAGGAGTTTGAGCTTTGCTGCCAGAGTCCCAGGCGTCTGGTTCCTCCCTAGTCCCCTCCCGCAGAAATCAGTGCCCAGGAGACTCATCTGGCCCACAGGCTCAGTCACTCCCAGTGCCTTTACGCAGGGCTTCCCTGGTGCCTCGGGGGTAAAGAATCTGCCTGCCAACACAGGAGACCCAAGAGACTAGAGTTCGATCCCTAGGTCGGGAAGATCCCCTGGAGGAGGAAATGCCAACCCACTCCCGTATTCTTGCCTAGAAAATTCCATGGACAGATGTGCCTGATGGGCTACAGTCCATGGGGTCACTAAGAGTCAGACGCACGCGCGCGCGCACACACACACACAGTTTCTTCAAGCCAAAGAACTGGCTGTAGTTTACACGTTTGTTCTAGCTGAGGGGGTGCTGCTGCAATATATATTCCATGGTGAAAGGAAACATGTCCCCAGATAAACTAATGTTCATCCTGCAAGAAACCCCTTTTCAAAATATCCTTGCTCAGGTGCAGAGACCAGATCCCAGTAAGTCAGCCCCACCTTCACAACAGAGTCCCACAGAAAATGACAAAATCCTGTTTCTAAAGACATGGGCCCCCACAGTTGAGGAGGGCTTCAGCCTTACCGGAGACATTTGTTTTTAAGGGAAATTTTATTTTTGTATGTTGTTTGGATCATAAAATGGTGCCAATTTTTTTTTAAGTCTAAAGATCAGGTCAAAACTTCTCAGATCTGTTTTTGAAGTTCTGAATATAAAATATCTGATTAGAGAACACAGGAACTTCCATCTCTCCCTTTTTCCCCCCATCTTCAGAAACAGACCTAGATTAAGGTGTCCCTGCCTCCCTCTCTAGGTTACATTCTAATGAAAGGGTTTCCAGAGAAACCTGCTTCCACTCCCTGCATCTCTGTTGCAGTACCACCCCAGTAATCCTTCATCTAAAACATAAACCAAATCCCAATCACCCACTTTATCAAAAACCAAGGTCTCTGCTGTGGCCTATAGGCCCTATATGATCCAGCTACTGGCCACCTCACTGCCTCCCTCAATCCATTCCAGTCCCAGAAGCCTTCCTGTGTTTCTGGAACACACCAAGTATACCCTCTACCTCAAAGCCTGTGTGCACTTGCTGATACACTTAACTCTACCTCTCTGCAGGGGCTTGTTTCATTTCCTTCAAACCTCTGATCCACAACTGTCCTATCAGAAGCCTACCTGATCACCCTGTCTAAAACAGCCATTACCCCCTCTGCAGACTGTGTGTATCTGTTAACTATCTGGCTCCTTCTCTCAAATGTAACCTCCAAGGGAATGGACAGAGGTGTTAATCACTCAGTCGTGTCCAACTCTTCGCAGCCCCATGGACCACAGCCGGCCAGGCTCCTCTGTCCATGGGATTTCCCAGGCAAGAATACTGGAGTGGGTTCCCACTTCCTTCTCCAGTGGCTCTTCCTGACCCAGGAATCGAACCCATGTCTCCTGTGTCTCCTGCACTGGGCGGCGGGTTCTTTACCACTAGCGCGACCTGGGAATAAAACCAGTAAGACTTGCCTGTCACATTCACCCTTGTAACTGCAGAGTTAAGAACAGTTCCCAGCACACAGCAAGCCCTCAATAAACTCAGGGCTGAGCTAATCAATGGGAACTTTTCAGCCCATTTATGTAGCTGCTGTGTACCTACAGAAAAACCAATACAAATTTCTTTCTGGTATTTGTCAGTGTCTCCTCACATTATTACAGCTAACATTAGTGCCAGGCTCTATGCTAAGTGCTTTCCTCCATTATACAACTTAATTGAAATGAATCACTACTCTTTAATTGATGTATCCCAAGGCGGAGCAAATGAGAAAACATATATTGGAGGTGGAAGTGTCTTGAAAACTATAAATCATTATATAAATGTCAACTTGTTAAATCCATGCTGGGTCAGAGAACAGGCACTCTAATCTCATTTCTACTGCTTTCCAGTTGAGCAACCTCAAACATTGCTTTGAACCTCTCTAAACCATTATTTCTAATCAGTAAAGTGGGAGTAATAAAAAGAAAATAACAGCTAACAATTAGTGACTACTGCCTATATGCCAAGAGCATGACACATAGTAACTTACTTAATCCTCTTAACAACTCTATGTGGTAGATACTATTAAGCACCTTGCCCAAGGTCATGAAATCAGTAGGTATCAAAGCCAGGATCTACCACACCTGTGCTATGCTACAGCAGTTGGCAACTTAGCAAGGACGCTGAGATAATTAATGTAATAAGGCTTTGTAACTGTTAGCAGTCATTAAGCTCGGCGTCACTGTATTCCATGTTTTTCAGGCATTCCTCCATCAGCACATAGTGCCCCGATTTGCCCTGTCTGCTGTCCCTCTGGACCAGAAGCTTTCTGAAAATACGGACTCTAGCTTTATCTCTGAATCCCCAAGATCTAGTACAAGGAAGGTGTTCAGTAAGTCTGGTGAGATGTTGAATGACCGTATCTTTTCCGTCTCCGCGACGCCCACACTTCGCACAGCACAGGGTACACAGTAAGCCCTTAATAGGTACTTAGTGAATAAATTACAGGAAGAGACATGAATGTACATGGATAAAGATCAAAGGAGCAATGTGAATCATTTAAGTTAGAGGTATCTATAGTTTTTTTTTTTTTTTTTTTTCCTGCCGTAGAGTTGTTTGCCTCTGAGAGGCAGTCTGAGATGGCAGGACGTTCCCAGCGAAGGGCAGAGGCTCTGGGCGCCTCCATTACTGCTAACCCTGATCAAGGCCTTCCCGGCAGGGGACTTCTCTTCTCTATGCTCCCTATCTGTAAAGAGACTGCAACATCATCCGAGTCTAAGAGCCTGAAGACACGTTAACTGTTTGAAAGGCCCATTCCGCTTTGTTATTCAGGATTTCTGCGCGGAAAGGAGAGCTGGCTAGACTACCGACCCGTTGCCTGGCAACCCCGGCTGGGGGCGGGGTCTGAGAATGAGCGGCGGGATTGCCAGGACGCGGCCAGCGTAAGTCGTGGGGACTCCAGGGGCCCGAGCCCCGGGCGGGTGGGAACAGGTGGGAGCGGTTACCTTGCCCGCTTGGGTAGCGGCCGCCAGGCACGGGTGAGTCCCGTCGTAGCGCCCTATGGCCACCATGCGGGGGCTGATTTTGTGGCGCAGTTTCAGGGTGAACACGGGCTGCAGCATGTTGGCGGCGGTTCAAGAGAAGGCTAGTGGCCCGAGACCAGCACTGCGGACCCGGCCTCAGCGAGGCGTTGAGAAGAGCGGAGACCGGACCAGACCGGTCGGGCTACATCAGGCCAGGCGGGAAACTGATGCGAACTTGACTCGGACCCCCAGGCCGCAAGCTCTTTCTGCGGCTGCGCAGGCCCGCCCACCGAGTTCTGCAGCTGCGCGGTCGGGCCTCAAGCGCTGCTGAGGCTGAACTTGGGTCTCGCGAGGGGGGTCTCGCCATTTTCCTGCTGTAACTTACCAGCATTCGGTTCAACTCAACTACGGGTCTACAGTGGCGGTGTTTAAGCCATCGCACCCCTGGGGCTTCTCATTCTGGCACACAACCAAGCTGCCCAACTGTTGCAGCCTACATATACTTCTATCTACCCCATTCCAAGGCCTTATTCAATAAATATACCTTGAATGTGTGTGTTAGTCGCTCAGGCGTTTCCGACTCCTTGCGACCCCATGGACTGTAGCCCGCCAAGCTCTTCTGTCCATGAAATTCTCTAGGCAAGAAATACTGGAGTGGGTAGCCATTCGCTTCTCCAGAGGATCTTCCCCAGCCAGGGATCGAACCTGCGTCTCTTGCATTGCAGGCAGCTTACCTTCGGAGCCACCAGGAAAGTCCAAGGGGGCGACTAGCATCACCGACTCAAAGAACGTGAGTTTGAGCAAACTCTGGGAGACAGTGAAGGACAGGCAAGCCTGGCTCACTGCAGTCCTTGGGGGTCATAGAGTCGGACATGACTTAGTGACTGAACGACAAAAATGCCTTGAATATCTACACTTCTTACTTTAGCTGTTGATGCCCACAGTAATTACTTAATATATCAGTCCTCTGGGGGGGGGGGGATCATACTTTAAACTCTCATCTTTAAATAGTTCATTATCAATTTCTTAGCATTCATTCACACATTTATTTTTTGAGACTTTACTATGTTTACAGAGGATAAGATGGTTGGAAGGCATCACCGATTCAATGGACATGAGTTTGAGTAAACTCTGGGAGTTGGTGATGGACAGGAAGACCTGGTGTGCTGCAATCCATGGAGTCGCAACAAGTTGGACAAGACTGAGTGACTGAACTGAACTGAACTATGTGTCAGGCCCTATTCTAGTAGTAGAGATATGGCAGTAAACATAAGACAAACGTCTGGTCTCCTGAAGCTGACATGCAAGTCAGAGGAGACAAACACTAAATGAGAAATACATGTGGGAAGTCTTTTGGTGGTAAGTAGTAAGAGGAAAGAGAGATGGACGTTTGGAGAAAGTGCAATTTTAAATAAGGTAGTAGGGAGACTTCCCTGGTGGCTTAGTGGTTAAGAATTTGCCTGCCAATGCAGGGAACATGGGTTCTTTCCCTGGTTGAGGAAGATTCCACATGCCATGGGGCGACTAAACCTGTGTGCCACAACTACTGAGCCTGCACACCTAGAGCTCACGCTCTGCAACAACAGACGCCATCGGAGTGAGAAGCCTGTGAACTGCACCTAGGGAAAGTGCAAGTTGCTCAGTCATATCCCACTCTGCGATCTCATCCAATGTAGCCTGCCAGCCTCCCATGTCCATGGAATTCTCCAGACCAGAGTACTGGAGTGGGTAGCCGTTCCCTCCCCGAGGGGTTCTTCCCAACCCAGGGATTGAACCCAGGTCTCCCTCAGTGCAGGTGGGTTCTATACTTTCTGAGCCACCAGGAAAGCAAGAGAGAGTAGCAGAGAGTAAGCCACAATCACTGCAGCTAGAGAAAGCCCATGCACCACAACAAAGACCCAGCCAGCCAAAATAAACAATTTTTTAAAATATGGGGGTAGGGAAGAGACCTCACTGAGAAAGTGACATTCAGACAAGAATCTGAAAGGGAATCAGTTTTGAGGAAGTGTGTTTCAGCAGAGGAAATTCAGGGGCAAAGACACTAAGGGATCGCTCTGGCTAAGTTCTAAAAATAAACATTTAAGGCTGAGGGATGAGTGGGAACCAACAGAGGAGACTGAGAAGGAAGCTAAGTGAAGAGAATGTTTCCAGGAGGAGGAAAATCACTGTTAGATGTTGAAGGTAGGTCTTGAAAGATGGGTTCTAGAATATTCTTGATATTTGCATTTTGCAATTATAGCTGTTCAAATGAGCATCTTTTTTCAAGCCTACGGGGGCTGTCCATGACTAGTTGTAATCTCTTTGGGAGATAATGTCTAAAGACTAAATTTGAAGGCCTTGATGGAATGTAGGGCTTTCTTCATAGCTCAGTTGGTCAAGAATCCACCTGCAATGCAGGAGACCTCAATTCGATTCCTGGGTCAGGTAGATACCCTGGAGAAGTGATAGGATATCTACTCCAGTATTCTTGGGCTTCCCTGGTGTCTCAGCTGGTAAAGAATCTACCTGCAATGCAGGAGACCTGGGTTCAATCACTGGGTTGGGAGGATCCGCTGGAGAAGAGAACAGCTGCTCACTCCAGTATTCTGGCCTGGAGAATTCCATAGACTATCCATGGGGTCACAAAGAGACAGACATGACTGAGTAACTTTCACTTTCAAGCCCTGAGCCAATGGCCTAGTAAGGCTCCTCTGATAGGCTTTGCCTCTGACTTCTCCCAGTCCTTTCTGCCCCACTGTCTCTGCCGTCACTGTCTAGACCCCAGTCCTGTAGCACTTCCTCAACCAGCGCCATAATGGAAAATGCCCTGGGTTTGTCCTCCTGCCTTTTATAATCAGAACTTTGTGGGGTACCTCTCCCCTCAGATTTCCCTGGTGGCTCAGATGGTAAAGCGTCTGCCTACAATGCAGGAGACCTGGGTCAATCCCTGGGTCGAGAAGATATCCTGGAGAAGGAAATGGCAACTCACTCCAGTACCCTTGCCTGGAAAGTCCCATGGATGGAGGAGCCTGGTAGACTACAGTCCATGGGATTACAAAGAGTCGGACACAACTGAGCGACTTCACTTTCTTTTCTTTCTTTTCCTCCCCTCAACCCCTAGACTCTGTCTCCAGGAAGGCATCATCTCACTGAATCCACTTTGCTAATAGCTGAGCACAGGCTGACAGGCCATCTCTCCTAGAACAGCTTGGAAAGAATAAATTTCTAATAGAGGTCATCTCACATTTACTGAGGGTCTCCATATGCTAGTCAGGGTTCAGTAAATTAAGGATGTTAGGGACACTGTGGCAATCCAGAAAGACATACTCTGTGCCCTTATGGAAGTTACACCTAGAAGTATATTTGTTCGCTAATACACTACCACAACAAAATACTGCAAACTGGGTAGCTCCAACAACAAAAATTTGTGTGATCACAGTTCTAAAGGCTGGAAGTCCAAGATGCCAAAACAGGTGATTTCTCCTGGAGCTTCTATCCTCGGCTTGCAAATGGCCACCTTCTTGCTGCCTCTTCCTCCAGTACCTCGTGCATTCACCCTTCTTTGTGTGCCCAAATTTCCTCTTCTGAGGACAGCAGTCATATTGGATCGGGGCCTGCCCTAAGGACCTCATTTTAACACAATCACCTCTTTAAAGGCCCCATCTCTAGATACAGTCACATTCTGGGGTATAGGGGTCAGGACTTCAACAAATGAATTGTGGGGGAGGTGGGGGGGGCACAATTCAGTCTGTAACAAGGGGACAGGGAGCAACAGACATTAAACATGAAAGCAAGTAGAATTGCTTTTTCTGGAGATAAAGCTGATATGCCAAGGCTCAGAAAAGGCTTTTCAGAGGAAATGACATTTGAACCAAGAGCTCCGTGATAAGACAGTGGCAGCCAAGAGAAGATGTGGGGGAAGGTCCTTCCAGACAGAGAAACAGCTGGGTCCAAGGCCCAGGGATGGGCATGTTTGAAGATCAGAAACACAAGAAGGTGGCTGGAGCCTAGCGAGTGAGAAAGAGGCCAGGAGGGGCCACATCGGGAAGCTTGCCTGCTAGTCTTTAGCAGGCAGACAGCAGATATCCATGGCCTGCTGGCTATCCACAGAAGGGTGGTCTTAGACTCTGTCCACCCTGCTGAGCCTCACTCACTCTGTACTGCCTGGGTGGTCTGCAAGAGTCGCTCTCACTCTTCACTGCAGGACAGTACCAACCCCAGCAGCAGCATCACTGAACACTTAATAAGCACTTTCTAGGTGCCACTCCAAGTACTTTATATGGGCCTTCCCTGGTGGTCCAGTGGTTAAGAATCTGCCTGCCAATGCAGAAGACACAGGTTTGATCCCTGGTCTGGGAACATTCCACATGCTGCAGGGCAACTAAGCCCATGGGCCACAACTACTTAGCCCGTGCTCTGCAACAAGAGAAGCCACTGCAGTGAGCAGCTGGCACACCACAACTAGAAAGTAGCCCCTGCTGCCCACAACTGGAGAAAACCCTCATGCAGCAACAAAGACCCAGTGGAGCCAAAAGTAAACAAATAAAGCTAATTAAAAAAATTAAGAAACTAAATGATTAAAAAATACTTTATATGGATCATCTCTTAACCCTCCAATAACCCTGTGAGGCAGGTCCTACTTTTATCCCATTTGACAGATGACAAACCCTTACCGGAGTCACCTCCTTCCTTCATAACTCTTCACTGGCTCCTCATTTTTAGCCAAAGTAAGTTCAAGCTCTTTGAGCGATCACACAAAGACCTTCAAGTTCTGACCCCTGCTGGCCTCTGCAGCCTCTTCTACTGCCTCTTGCCACAGGCTCACTCCCTCCTCACAGGCTTTCTTGGCCTCTCTGCCTTTGCTCACACCAGCCCTCTGCCTGAAGCATTCTCACCCTATCCTCATAGGTTGCACAGCATCACTGCAGGGGGTCGCATCTGGTGGTCTCTCTCACAGCGGCTGTCACATTTTGGAGGTACCCGGCGTTCCTCTGTGCTTCCATCAGTCCCCCAACGATATCATCCACCATATTGGGGCTATTTGAGTCTTTGCATCATATCCCTACCCACTCCAGTATTCTTGTCAGGAAAATCCCATGAACAGAGGAGCCTGGCGAGCCTGGCATCCATGGGGTTGCAGAGTTGGACACGATTTAGCAACTAAACAGCAACAACATCACAACCCTAATTAGAAACAGCATGGATCCACAGAAGGGCAGAGAATCCTCATCTAAATCCTGATCAGGGCAGGAGACTTGGAAGCCTTCCAACAAGGGCCAGGAGAGGCTGGCCCGCAGTCTTTCTCTACCTCTCATACCCCACTAGGAAGCACTGGCTTTTCAGAGAGCATATCTTCACATTTCTGAGATCTGAGGCTCCTTCCTGGGGACCCAGGACTTGGAGGGGAGGGGCTGGCTCTAGGCTGGCAGCAGTCCACAGCAGGGAAGCCCACAGGCCTTGACGGCCTGCAGACCTGGGCTCAAATGCCTCCTCAGTCAATCCCCAGCTGAGACTCAGGCCCATCATTTAATCCTCCCGCTCACATTTATTGAGGGCCTTCTCTGTGCCAGGCACCGGACACACTAACTGATGGGTCCTCACAGCCACCCTCTGAGAGAGATTCTGTCACCATCCCGCTTTATAAGAGAGAAAACTGAGTGGTGGGAGATCCCATAACCTAAGCCCAAGGCCACACAGCTGGTAAGTGGCAGAACCGGGGTGGCCAGCCCACGGGGTCTGAGCTCCAGAGTCTGAGCCAGGAGTCTCCTGCAGTCAACACCCCAAGTACTTGTGTCTCTCCTAGAAAAGAGAAAGATGAATAATAGTGCCATTTCTGGAGAATATTGTTGTGGGAATTAGACCAACTAATATAAATAAAGCATTTAAAGCAATGCCTGGCCCTTAATAAGAGATCCCATAAAGGGTTATTATCATTGTTATTATAAGGTTATTATTATTACCTTTAGGTGAAAAGGCTGCTTTTGACCTGTTGCTCAGTCGATCGGTCGTTTCTGACTCCTTGTGATCCCATGGACTGCAGCAGGCCAGGCTTCCTTGTCCTTCACCATCTCCTGGAGCTTGCTCAAACTCATGTCCATTGAATTGGTGATGCCGTCCAACTATCTCATCCTCTGTCGCCCTCTTCTCCTCCTGCCCTCAATCTTTCCCAGTATCATTAAGGTTGCTATTGTAATATTCAGTTCAGTTGCTCAGTTGTGGCCGACTCTTTGTGACCCCATGGACTGCAGCACGCCAGGCTTCCTTGTCCATTACCAACTCATAGAGCTTGCTCAAACTCATGCCTGAGTCGGTGATGCCATCCAACTATATTGTAATATAGTTGGTATCTTTTCTCTCTCTCTCTCTTTTTGTAAGAGTAGGTGGCTTAACTCCCGATATCCTTTCAGCTCTGGGATCAGAACACCAAACTCACTAATCAAAGGCTGGTGGGACTAGGTGAGACAGAGAATTTAGAGTTACAGGGGCTGGTCACATCTGCTACTGCCCTCACTTCGCCTATGCAAAGCACCCCCACTAGAGGGTGTGCAGGTGTAAAGAAAGGAGACTCTCACACACTTGGACTCAGGATTAAAGGCTTAGAGGGAACCGAGGTGGACGGCCCCCAGGACCCAAGGCCTCCACTGGTCCAGTCAACATCAGGGATGTAGACTGGGGCAAGGGTCAGCTGGAGATGGATTTCTGCCTTTTTCTTTACGCACTGTGATGTTTGCTGTGGTTATAGCAAGCTTGCTTTACTTTTGTGATAAAACATGTGTACACGACTTAAAAATAAAGTATGAGGATAGGGCTCTCTGTGCCCTTTGGAGATCCACAGCCTCTCCCTACCAGTTGCCCCAGAACCTGCCAGTAAAGGACCCTTTCATTAAAAGAGTCGCCATTAGCATCCCTCCACAACACCTGGAGGGCAGGGGCCAGGACACTGGGGCAGAGCGCAGCGCACAGAGCCTGGCTGTGTGAGAGCGGTTCACAGGCAGCCTCCTCAGACGCCCGATCCATCCGTCTCTCATCACGTGACTCCCTGCTGACTGCGGGATGCCGGGGCCGCGAGGGTGAGGCTGTTCACATGCCTCTGTCAGTCCATGTCACTCACAAGAAGTGAGTACAAGACTCATATTCAGAGCCTCGTCACAGCACGTCACTTATGCAAAACAGAAACAGCTGCTTTTTGGTCAGCAGACAGGAAAAAGCTATAGGAGCTCATCATAGGAGCTATAGCTGCTGAACACTTCCCGTGTACCGGACTATCAATTATTTACTTGTATTTTCACAAGTGCCCAGTGCCCCAGTGCGTTCTCTCACTCTCACACAGAGCATTTCTGCTTTATTTTCTTCATAGTGTTTATCTCTTTCTGAGATGATCTTCCTTAATTCTTTTTTAGAAAACACCTGTTTATCTTTGCTTTTTTGGCGGCGGTGGGTCTCTGTTGCCGCACCAGGGCTTCCTCTAGCTGCGGCGAGCGGGCGCTGCTGTCTAGCTGTGCTGCTCAAGCTTCTCCCTGAGGTGGCTTCTCTTATTGCGGAGCACAGGCTCTCGGCAAGTGGGCTCTGGAGTTGCAACTCGAAGATTCCAGAGTGCGGACTCCACAGTTGTAATGCACGGGCTGAGTTGCTCTGAGACATGTGGAATCTTCCTGACCAGGGGTCAAACTGGGGTCCCTTGCATTGCAAGGTGGATTCGTAATCACTAGACCACCAGGGAAGACCCTCCCCTTTTTAAAAAAAAAGATTTATTTATTTCTATTTTATTTCCTTCTTTCTTTCTTTGGCTTTGCCACTCGGCCTACAGGACCTTAGTTCCCTGACCAGGGTAGAATCTGTGCCCCTAAAGCGTAAGCTTGGAGTCCTAACCATTGAACCACCAGGGAATTCCCCCATTATTCCTTTACTGTTTATTTATTTATTTATTTTGTCTCTCTGAGCTAGAATTCAAGTCTCTTGCCCACTTTTGGTGGGGCAGCCCAGTCCCTACCCACCCCTACACTGCTGCCTCGAGAGAAGTCAGGCAGATGGGGGTCAATGTATTATTTTACCCCTGGTAAGAAATGATAATGGAGAATGTGACTTCTACGTGCCAGAAAATGAGCTGGCTAATCCTGAATGCCAGCTTCGGGAGATGTGTTCATCCCTGGAAAGCCACCGGCCACGTCCTAAGGGCAGGCCTCTCTCACGGCACACCCGGGGGTAGGCAGGCCAGCTCCCTGGAGGTGGCTGAGCTGCGCACCCCAGGAGTAAGGAGCCAAGGACACCAGGACTGTTGCGCGCTGCTCTTGCCCCCTCTGCAAAGAATACTCCAGCCTAATGTCATCCAAGCATCTTCAGCACTTTCTGACAAAAAGTGAATGCACTTTATTATTTTGTTATTTCTTTTCTCTGGCCACACCATGCGCCATGTGGGATCCTAGTTCCCCAGCTCCCATGCCATGGAAGCGCAGCATCAGAACTAATGGACCACCAGGCAAGTCCATGGCTGCAGTTTAGATATCTGGTCAATGAATGATGGTCTGGTCAAACAAGTCAGCATTCACATCTTAAATAACTCATTGGCAGGACTTACTGCACCACCTTACAGTTCCCTCCATCCAGAATGCGCAGCTCGCAGGTCATTTCAAGCCTGACTCCCGTGCGTCCATCAGATTTCAGCTCAACACTTTCCTTCTCAAACAGGCTTGCCCAGGGCCCTCATCTTTCTCTCTCGTGACCCTGCTTCTCTTAATCCCACCCTGTAGGACAGGCCTTCATAATTTCTCCCCACTGAAAAATTCAAAATAGATCCTATGGTTTTGTACTACTGAGCACTGATAAGTGATGCCTCTTTCGTTTTCTTGTTTGGTACCATGACACCCACAAGACCATGCCTGACATTGTGGGCATAATCTAAGCATGATTCATGATGAGCCAGAGCCTCCTGAAGCGCAGAAGGGAACATGGGGGAGTGATTACCGTCTTTGTACATATGAGGTTACTCATTGGTTTTGTTGTTTTAGCTGCTAAGCTGTATCTGACCCTTTTGCAATAGCATGGACTGTACTCCTCTAGGCTCCTCTGTCCATGGGATTTCCTAGGCAAGGATACTGAAGTGGGTTGCCATTTCCTTCTCCAGGGGATCATCCTGACCCAAGTATTGAACCTGTGTCCCCTGCACTGGTAGGCGAATTCTTCACCACTGAGTCTCCAGGGAAGCCCAGATATGAGGACCAAGAGTCAATTTTCTCTCTATAGAAACAACAATAAAGCAACCGCTTTGATACATCACATTCTCAGTTATTCAACGACTTAATAAGTTACATTTAAAGACTCTTTAGGAAAGTAAAGATTTTTTTCTAGCAGGATTCAAATATTATAAAAGCCCTGCCAAACATTTCACTTAAAGATACATATTTTGATTAAGTTTTGTTGATGTTCTAATACTGTCTGGCTTTAAGCATAAGCTTTTGATTTTGAAGTCCTTATGTAATGTACATGAGTTGTGTGTGTGTGTGTGTGTTTTTAATCTAAAAATCTACTCTCTTTAATCTTTTTGTTGTTGTCATTTATAAAAAACTCCTTCCACAGTCATCTCCACCTGCCAAGCCCACAGTGGTAAAGTATTGACTGATGGGAAGGTGTGACCAGAAATGTGCTGACAAGTCGGCTCTGCCAGGGCAATGAAGACCCAAGAGTCTTCAAGTGGTTTTGAAATTACAGGAGCCCACACAGGATAGAGGGCCTCCCAGGCGGCTCTGTGGTAAAGTATCTGCCTGCCAATGCAGGAGACACAAGCTTGATCCCTGGGCTGGGAAGATCCCCTGGTGAAGGAAATGGCAACCCACTCCAATATTTTTGCCTGGAAAATCCCATGGACAGAGGAGCCTGGCAAGCTACAGTTGATGGAGTCAAAAAGAACTGGATGCAACCGAGCAACTAAACAACAAAACAACACAGGATGGCAGTGGTCCAACATCCAAGGAGCAGAGGAACTGGTTCCTGGCCCAGTCCACCCCCGGGTTCAGATCAAAGCTGATGGCTGGAGTTTGTTCCAGTTTCCAAGAAGTGTGCTCTTTATTGCTCCCTGGGGCCATACATGGGTGTGGGCAGCACAGGACACTGGCTGAGGCTTGCCTCGGCGTTTGTAACCTCCTACTTGGATAGAAAGTCAGCCTCTGGGCACCTGGTCTGGGAAGTTTGAGTTTTCTATCTTTGTACGAACTCCTGAAAGCAGTGTGTAGCTTTGCAGATCTGAGCTCTCTTATCTTCAGGGGATAGAGCATACTAAAGGCAACTCCAAGTTTCATTTGCTTAGTCATGTCATTTCCCAGGAGGAAGGGGCCAGAGAGATGGCCAACCCAAGCTTCTAACCAACGCAAGAAACACCATCCAGACCCTGTTTGAATATGTCCTTCGATTTAAGGGCTTATGAGTCTCATGGAGGCCATTACATCTGAACATGATTCTCAGAAATCTCTTCTTCTATTGGTCCATGTATCAGTCTTTCTGTATAAACAGACAGAAGGACTTCATTGCTGTCCCCATGTGGGCTCCTCGGGGTTTAAAGATGTATCATCTTCCTTCCATGACTTTTTAATGCTAAATACCCCAAGGTGGATCCTTCATGGTACTCTCTTTAATCTTTTTGTTGTTGTCATTTATAAAAAACTCCTTCCACAGTCATCTCCACCTGCCAAGCCCACAGTGGTAAAGTATTGACTGATGGGAAGGTGTGACCAGAAATGTGCTGACAAGTCGGCTCTGCCAGGGCAATGAAGACCCAAGAGTCTTCAAGTGGTTTTGAAATTACAGGAGCCCACACAGGATAGAGGGCCTCCCAGGCGGCTCTGTGGTAAAGTATCTGCCTGCCAATGCAGGAGACACAAGCTTGATCCCTGGGCTGGGAAGATCCCCTGGTGAAGGAAATGGCAACCCACTCCAATATTTTTGCCTGGAAAATCCCATGGACAGAGGAGCCTGGCAAGCTACAGTTGATGGAGTCAAAAAGAACTGGATGCAACCGAGCAACTAAACAACAAAACAACACAGGATGGCAGTGGTCCAACATCCAAGGAGCAGAGGAACTGGTTCCTGGCCCAGTCCACCCCCGGGTTCAGATCAAAGCTGATGGCTGGAGTCTGTTCCAGTTTCCAAGAAGTGTGCTCTTTATTGCTCCCTGGGGCCATACATGGGTGTGGGCAGCACAGGACACTGGCTGAGGCTTGCCTCGGCGTTTGTAACCTCCTACTTGGATAGAAAGTCAGCCTCTGGGCACCTGATCTGGGAAGTTTGAGTTTTCTATCTTTGTAGGAACTCCTGAAAGCAGTGTGTAGCTTTGCAGATCTGAGCTCTCTTATCTTCAGGGGATAGAGCATACTAAAGGCAACTCCAAGTTTCATTTGCTTAGTCATGTCATTTCCCAGGAGGAAGGGGCCAGAGAGATGGCCAACCCAAGCTTCTAACCAAGGCAAGAAACACCATCCAGACCCTGTTTGAATATGTCCTTCGATTTAAGGGCTTATGAGTCTCATGGAGGCCATTACATCTGAACATGATTCTCAGAAATCTCTTCTTCTATTGGTCCATGTATCAGTCTTTCTGTATAAACAGACAGAAGGACTTCATTGCTGTCCCCATGTGGGCTCCTCGGGGTTTAAAGATGTATCATCTTCCTTCCATGACTTTTTAATGCTAAATACCCCAAGGTGGATCCTTCATGGGTTTGGGAGTTTGGGAGGATGAATCTCTAGTTCCCTTACCCACCTGGACACATTTAACTGTTACTTCTTCCTTAAAGAGCCTGCTTTGAAATGAATAGAACTTAAAAAAAAAAAAAAAATTGTCTCCAGGCTTTGCTGGTGGCTCAGTGGTAAAGAATCTCCCCACCAACGCAGGAGACACAGATTTGAGCCCTAGTCCAGAAAGATATGCCTTGGAGCAACTAAGCCCATGCACCACAGCTACTAAGCCTGTGCTCCAGAGCCAGAGAGCCACAAGTACTGAAGCCCTCAGCCCTGGAGCACGTGCTCCGAAACAAGAAAAGCCACTGCAATGAGAAGCCCACTTACTGCAACTGGAGAGCAGCCCCAACTGGCTGCAACTAGACAAAGTTGCATAACAATGAAGATCCAGCAAAAAATAAATCACTAAAAAACCTTCAGATCAGACCCATAACATGGGTTCTATTATTATCCCCATTTTATAGTTGAGAAAACTGAGGTACGGAGTCCACACTCTGCAACAAGAGAAGCCACTGCATGAGACGTCCTCAAACCACAACAACACAGCAACAGAGACCCAGCACGGCCAAAAACAAATAAACAAACAAAATTAATTTTAAAGACTTTTGTCTCACTTTTAAGTTCTTTTTTTAAATTGTGGGCCATGTTAAAGTCTTTACTGAATTTGTCACAATATTGTTTCTGTTTCATGTTTTGATTTTTTAGTCAGGAGGCATGTGGGATCCTAGCTCTCCAACCTGGGATCAAACTCACACCCTCTGCATCAGAAGGCAAAGTCTTAACTGCTGGACCACCAGGGAAGTCCCTTGAGGAACAGAGCTTTAAAGCAGATATAATATATTATGAGTCCTCCCTTCCTACACACAGAGACGTCCTTACCCTCCACCTGCCTCAAGCTCCCAGGGATAAAGCAGAGGCAATGACAATAGTACCGCCCAGAGAACAGGGGTGACGTTCTCCAACAGCGACACCCGGAGACAAAGATCAGAGCTGTTTTTTGAAAGACAAAAGCAAATGGCCAGAGTGCTAAAGCTTCATGGTTTCTACAAGACAGAGAAGACATGCTCATGGGCTGAATGAAGGTGTGGGCAGGACTTCGGAAACCACATGGGAAAAGGAGGCACCTGAACTGTATCCCCCACCATGTCCTCCCCCAAAAAAGGGTGATGGATTTCTAACCCCCAATGTCTCAGGATGTGACCTTATTTGGAATCGGGGTCTTTACAAAAATAATCAAGTTAAAAGAGATTGTTGTTTAGTCTCTAAGTTGTGTCTGACTCTTTTGAGACTCCAATGACTGTAGCCCACAAAGCTCCTCTGTCCATGAGATTTCCTAGGCAAGAATACTGCAGGGGGCACTTCCCTGGTGGTCCAGTGGTTAAAAGTCTGCCTGTCAGTGCAGGGGACATGGATGTGATCCCTGGTCTAGGAAGAGCCCACATGCCTCAGAGCAACCAAGCCTGTACACCACAGCTACTGAGCCTGTGCACCGTAATGAGAGGAACCCCTGCAATGAGAAGCCCACGCACCACAACTGCAGAGAAAGCTCACGTGAAAGTGAACACCCAGTGTAGCCATAAATAAATAGAATTTTATATATATATATATATAAAAGAATATTGGAGTGGGTTGCCATGTCCTTCTCCAGGGGATCTTCCTGACCCAGGGATTGAACCTGAGTCTCCTGCGTTGGCAGATGGATTCTTTGCCACTGAGCCACCAGGGAACCAGAGAAGAGGTCATTAGGACATCATAATCCAATGACTAGGGTCCTTACAACTGGGGAATATTTGGACACAGACATGCGCAGAGAGAACCCCACGTGAAGATGAAGGCAGAGATCAGGGTGATGCTTCAACAAGCCAGGTACATAAAAATGGCCAGCAAACCATCAAAAACTAGGAGAGAGACATGGAACAGATTCTCTCTGTCAGACTTCAGAAGGAATCAATCCTGCTGACACCTCAGTCCTAGACTTCTAGCCTCCAGAACTATGAGACAATACGTTTCTGTTGCTTAAGCCCGTCAGGTTGCGGTACTTCATTATGGTGGCCCTATGGAATGAATAAACCACCTCTAGGAGAAGGAAATGGCAACCCACTCCAGTGTTCTTGCTTGGAGAATCCCAGGGATGGGGGAGCCTGGTGGGCTGCCGTCTATGGGGTCGCACAGAGTCGGACACGACTGAAGCGATTTAACAGCAACAGCAGGCCTAAGGTCAACTAAGATCATGGCGTCCAGTCCCATCACTTATGACAAATAGATGGGGAAACAGTGTCAGACTTTATTTTTTTGGGCTCCAAAATCACTGCAGATGGTGATTGCAGTCATGAAATTAAAAGACGTTTACTCCTTGGAAGGAAAGTTATGACCAACCTAGATAGCATATTGAAAAGCAGCGACATTACTTTGTCAACAAAGGTCCGTCTAGTCAAGGCTATGGTTTTTCCAGTGGTCATGTATGGATGTGAGAGTTGGACTATAAAGCAAGCTGCGTGCCGAAGAATTGATGCTTTTGAACTGTGGTGTTGGAGAAGACTCTTGAGAGTCCCTTGGACTGCAAGGAGATCCAACCAGTCCATTCTGAAGGAGATCAGCCCTGGGATTTCTTTGGAAGGAATGATGCTGAAGCTGAAACTCCAGTACTTTGGCCACCTGATGCAAAGAGTTGACTCATTTGAAAAGACCCTGATGCTGGGAAAGATTGAGGGCAGGAAGACAAGGGGACGACAGAGGATGAGATGGTTGGATGGCATCACTGACTCAATGGACATGGGTTTGGGTAAACTCCGGGAGTTGGTGATGGACAAGGAGGCCTTGAGTGCTGTGGTTCATGGGTTTGCAAAGAGTCGGACACAACTGAGTGACTGAACTGAACCGAACTGACCTGAAGGCCTAAAGACACAAAGAAAGGAATCCATGTCTCAGATGCCCAGTGAGGGTGAGCCTGACAGGAGCTGTATTCACTGAGGTGGCAATGTACGGAGGGAGCCAAGCAATAAAGATCCACTTGCTTTTTCCTCCCCCCCTCCAGCCTCCTACAACGCCTCAACCAATAGGAGCCAGCAGGCAAGAGCGATGGGAGACACACACAGAGAAATCTATTGGATTGGCCAAAGAGGTGGTTTGGTTTTAACATAGCATCTGATGGAAAAGTCACCCCTGGTGGCTCAGACAGTAAAGAATCTGCCTGCAGTGCAGGAGACCCAGGTTTGATCCCTGGGTTGGGAAGATCCCCTGGAGGAGGAAAAGGCAACCCATTCCAGTATTCTTGCCTGGGAAATCCCAATGGACAGAGGAGTTTGGTGGGCTACAGTCTATGGGGTTGCAAAGAGTCGGATATGACTGAGGGACTACACTTATGGAAAAACCCAAACAAATTTTGGGGCCAACCCAATACCCAGAGGGGAGCATTGTCTGTACTTTTCTTGGGAACCGATGTGGGATTCTCAGCTGAAAGAGCAGGAAGAGGACTCAAGAGCACCAAATCCAGCTCTCTTATCTGACCCCTGAGGAAACTGAATCCCAAAGAGGGGTGTAGCAATGTGGCCAATTAAATGCAGGGATTCTGGATTCTGAGTCATGATATGCACTCCTTCTGAACACCAGGGCTGTTTTTTGTTTTACTGTTGTTGTCATGCCCTTTGACTCATGCATTCTAATCTCTTTAGCACAATGTCTTTAAAAAATCTTAATTTGAGACTTGAAAAGGTAACACTTTGACAGCATATCACATTCAGTTTGGTTCAGTTGTTCAGTTGTGTCCAACTCTGTGACCCCATGGACTGCAGCACACCAGGCTTCCCTGTCCATCACCAACTCTTAGAGCTTGCTCAAACTCATGTCCATCACGTCAGTAATGCCATCCAACCATCTCATCCTCTGTCATCCCCTTCTCCACCTGCCTTCAGTCTTTCCCAGAATTAAGGTCTTTTCCACGGAGTCAGTTCTTTGCATCAGGTGGCAAAGAGTTTCAGTTTCAGCATCAGTCCTTCCAATAAATATTCAGGACTAATTTCCTTTAGGATTGACTGATTTGATCTTGCAGCCCAAGGGACTCTCAAGCCTCTTCTCCAACAGCATACCACATTAAAAGCTATCAAAGCATATGCAGAAGGAAGTGGGGAGATTGGAATCCTTGTGTACTGCTGATGGGAATGTAGAAAGATGTAGCCTCTGGGGAAAACAGTAAGATGATCCTTCAAAAACCTAAGCATAGGATTATCATATGACCCAGCAATTCCACCTCTAGGTAGGTATAGATCCAAAAGGTTTGAAAACAGGTACTACTTAAACAAATACTTGTGTACAAATATTCAAGCAGCATTATTCACAGTAGCCAAAAGCAGCAACAAACCATCTGCCCATAGATGAATGAGTAATTCATATGTGAAATATACGGCTATCACTGATAATATATGACTGAAGAGGGAATTCTCTGGCGGTCCAGTGATTAAGACTCTGCCTTCCAATGCAGGGGTGTGGCTTCAATCTCTGGCTAGGGAACTCAGATTCCACATGCTGCAGAGTGTGGCCAAAATTTTTAAAAATAAAGCTTGTTTTTTTTTTTTATAAATATATATGATTGAGCATTATTCAGCCATATAAAAGAGTAAAGTACCAAAACCAGCTATTGTACAGCATGGATGAACCTTGAAGACATTATGCTAAGTGAAATAAGCCAGACACAAAAGGACAAGATGTGTGATTCCACTTACTAGAATAGACAAATTCATAAAGAGAGAAAATAAAATAAAGGTTACCAGGGGCTGGAGGGGAGAAAAGAATAGGGAATTAGTATTTAATGGGTATAGTTTCTCTTTGGGATGATAAAAAAAAAAGTTCTTAAAATAAACAGTGGTGACAATTACATAACGTTGAAAATGTGCTTAATGATACTGAATTATATGCTAAAAATTATAACATTTATGTTATGTATATTTTACCATTTTATATATATATTCTGTGCATAGTTGCTTTGTGACTCCATGGACTGCAGCCCGCCAAGCTCCTCTGTCCATGAGGGTTCTCCAGTTAAGAATACTGGAGTGGATTTCCACACCCTTTTCCAGGGGATCTTCCCAACCCAGGGATCAAACCCAGGTATCTCACATTGCAGGCGCATTCTTTACCCTCTGAGCCACCAAAGAAGCCTAAGAATACTGGAGTGGGTAGCCGATCCCCGCTCCAGGGGATTGTCCTGACCTAGGAATTGAACCGGGGTCTCCTGCATTGTAGGCAGGTTCTTCACCAGCTGAGCTACCAGGGAAGCCCATATATATATGTGTACACATACAC
Organism: Madoqua kirkii; assembly: GCA_006408675.1. Lineage (NCBI taxonomy): Eukaryota > Metazoa > Chordata > Mammalia > Artiodactyla > Bovidae > Madoqua > Madoqua kirkii. The sequence continues at coordinate 7,691 of SJYC01055092.1, read as the reverse complement.
ACACATGCACACATATATAAAAGTTATAAAGTTATCAAGTATACACACATATATATGAGTTATATCAGGTCTCCAATTAAAATAATTTTTTTAAAAAGAAAAAAATTATATTGAGTTAGCAGAGAGTTTTTCCATACGATGTTATGGAAAACCCTAACAAACTTTCTGGCTAACCCAGTACAGTGAAAAGGAAGTCTACCTATCACCACAACCCTTGCCACTAAGATCCCTTCCCTGAAGACCAATTTCCTAGGTCTCCTGAAAACAATCTGTGACTGCACAGATAAGCCCTCTCCTCATACTTATACCCTTCTCCCTAACTTTTGTTTCCTCCATAAATGGTAGCACACTAGACTACAGGGTTTTATATTTTGCCTTTTGCACTTAACTATATGCTTTGGAAAGCACCTTTATTTTCCTTTCAGGCCACAGAGGGTATTCTTACACAAAGCTTTTTACGCAGAAAGTGTCTAAGTAACATTTGAAGATGATAACATTTGCATTTTACTAAGGTACAATGTCTTTACTCTAGAGAGTGAATTAGAAATGAGAGAATTTCAGAAATCTGCCAAGTATATAATAAAGAAGTGAGGATATAGTCTTCTTTGGTTCAGCTTAACAAATATTTATGGGGAATTCCCTGGTGGTCCAGTGGTTAGGACTCCATGCTTTCACTGCCAAGGGCCCATGTTCAATCCCTGGTTGGGGATCTAAGATCCCACACACCACACAGCACAGCCACAATGGAAAACAAAAATTTATAGAGGCCACATCAGGAAAAAGGTCCTTTGAAAAATGTTGGTATAATAATAGCCAACACCTATAAAACTCCTACCATGTGACAATTTCTGCCTTACATTAACATATTTAATCCTCACAACAACCTTATAATGTAGGTGCTATTATCAGTTATTTCCATTTTACAGGTCAGGACTCCCAGGCATGAAGTGGTCAGTGACTGGCCTAAGATTACAGAGCTAACAAATGACGGGAAAGGGACTGTGCCCACAGACTGGGGCTACAGGACCCGCGTTTGTGTTCACTGCACCACCACGGCCCTGCTGCCTCTCGAGCATACAGACATTTACGGAATTGCACACCAGGACCTGGGCTTCCTCCCCAGAGAGAAAGAATGATGACACCTTTACAAAAGCCTCAGGCTCATAAGTTAACGACCGAAACAGGCACACAGTTCGCCCTCCTGCAAAACAGAGAGCTGATCATGTTAAAGAGAAGAGCAGGACTTCCCTCGTGGTCCGGTGGCTGAGGATCCACCTGCCAATGCAGGGGACATGGCTAAGATCCCTCATCTGGGAAGATTCCACATGCTGCGGAGCAACTAAGCCCGTGTGTTCACGACTACAGCAGCCCGAGTGCCTGGAGGCCACGAGAACCCACCACAAGGAGAAGCCCGCACACGTAACTGGAGAGGAGCCCCCACTCACACTAGAGAAAGCCCCTGTGCAGCCACGAAGACCCAGTGTAGCCAAAAAGAAGGGGAAAAAAATAAAGAGAGGAATATATGGAATGTTCTAGAAGTTAGGGAGGAAAGGCAAGGAACCCCAAAATGCCCCGCGGAGGATGTAGCATCTGAAGATGAAGGCAAGCAATGTTTCTGGAACAGCTATCCCACACCAGCCACTTGACATGTGAGCTGCTCCCAACAACCATATTATCACCCGCACTTCCTAGATGAAAAAGACTGATGCTCCCAGAGATGCTTTAAAGGGGTGAAGCCAGGATCCGCTCCCAGGCTGGTCTTCAGGGTGGGGCCCAGCCACCGGCCTGGCAGAGCGCTCTCCATGCCAATGACATCAGCTCTCCTCTGTCAGGCTGTGGGATCTTGAGTCAGCTTGGTGTGAATCGTAACCGACTAATAAGCCAAAAGCACTTTGAAGATGACATTGCCCGTAAAAAGGGGCTGGTTCCCACAGGTGCAGGCTTTGAAGGCAGGGACAGTTTGCGGGGAGGCTTCAGTGATGACAGTGCAGGAACAGTGTTGAGATTCCTGGGCAGAGGAGCCTTGAGCCAGGAGGCTGAGCTTCCAGGCCATTCCAAAAATTTCCCTCGTGGCCCCAGAGGTGCCCACAATTGACAGAAGAGTTGCCCAAATGTCTGTCTTCTGTGAATATTCGCCCTACATTTTGCCATAACTGCATTTTGCCTGTGTTTTAATTTACCCAGTCTTTTCATTACGTTGATTCAGTTAAAAATGATTCATCCTAAGCACAAATCTTGTGCAATTACAAATGCCATGTGTTAGTTGCATTTCTTTCTAATATGCATTAAAGTCAATTAAAATAACTAAAATAACAATGCTTTTCCATATATCATCTTAAAGCCTCTCCCTCTGGGAACCCCAGGCTACAGCACCTGTCTCCCTGGTGAGCAGAGGATTCACTAACACCACTCTTCCTCTTGCTCAGGACTTTGAGAAAGTCCCTTTTATTTCTTTGGGCTTCAGTTTCACCATGTCCAGGTTCCTTACAGCTCTTACATAATGTGGTGATGAAACATACGGATTCAAGTCATTCAGCCTGGGTCAGAATTCCTGCCTTCCCTTTCTTGGCAGTGTGACTACAGGCCAGTCACAAAACTCATCTCCGCCTCAGCTGCACCATCTGTGAAATGGGGACAACTTCACAGGACCGCTGCAGGCCCTTCTCTCAGGAGCCTGCCCTGACTGTCCGATTGTACACTCCACGTGTCCCCTGCCCCTGGCAACTTCTGAGCCCTCTTTATACTTCTCTACTTGTCCTTTACTCCATGGCAGCTATTACCTCCTAACAAACTATATCATTGGTTGCTTGAGTATGTTTATTTTTTCCCCCCTGCTTTTCTCTAAGAACAAAAATTCCATAAGAGCTGGAATATTCACCAGTTTTGTTCACTGATGTATTCCCAAGCACCTAGACACACACGCACCTTTCAAATTCGGGGAGCTATAGTGGTTATCCTGCAGTTTGGACGTCACTGTGTATGACTGTGCTCGTCTGTTCCCCACAGCATATTTCACGTTTTGAGATCCCTGCCAATCAGATACATTTTATACAAATGATATATGGTTGTAGCTTGAATTTTCATTTCTACTAGTAGAGTCTAGATGAGTGTCTTATCACTTGGCTCTAAGAGCTGTTTCTATTATTTATTTCTATCATCTCTCCCTGCACACACATGAATAGTCTAAATTTTCTGCCACAGACCCAGCCCTTCCACAGGGAAACCCATGGTGTCCATCTCAGGCTGAGCCCTCTTTGGAGCCTTCTGAGGACTGAAAAGAACAGGGTCCATATCTCCTGGTGCATCCAGATCACAACCATGCCCAATGCCTCAAGTCTCATTTTGGGTTTTCTAGCTGTAAATTAAGGGCAATAATTTATGATAGTTGGACCATAAGGAAGGCTGAACACTGAAGAACTGATGCTTTCAAATTGTGGTGCTGGAGAAGACTCTTCAGAGTCCCTTGGACTGCAAGGAGATCAAACCAATCAATCCTAAAGGAATTCAACCCTGAATAACCGCTGGAAGGAGTAATGCTGAAACTGAAGTTCTAATACTTTGGCCACCTGATGCGAAGAGCTGACTTACTGGAAAAGACCCTGATGCGAGGAAAGATTGAGGGCAGGAGTAGAGGGGATGACAGAGGATGAGACGGTTGGATGGCATCACTGACATGAGTTTGAGAAATTTAGGGAGATAGTGAAGGACAGGAAAGCCTGCTGCTGCTGCTGCTGCTGCTGCTGCTGCTGCTGCGTCACTTCAGTCGTGTCCGACTCTGTGCGACGCCATAGACGGCAGCCCACCAGGCTCCCCCGTCCCTGGGATTCTCCAGGCAAGAACACTGGAGTGGGTTGCCATTTCTTTCTCCAATGCAGGAAAATGAAAAGTGAAGTTGCTCAGTCGTGTCCGACTCTTCACGACCCCATGGACTGCAGCCTACCAGGCTCCTCCGTCCATGGGATTTAGTGTGCTGCAATTCCTGGGGTCTCAAAGAGTCGCACATGACCCAGCGACTGAACAGCAACAAGCAGGAAGGTGACTCAGCCCAGGCCCAGGGCAGCCCCCAGTGCCCCCAGCAGCAGGCTGCAGGGGCCTGTCCCACTGCAGGCCTATCCTTGAACTTTGCAGCGCTCCTGCCTACCCACCTTGAGGAACAGAACTTCTTGGTCCTCTGGATTTCTATTTTCTCCCCATGTCTTTAAAAAGTTGTGTGCTGGGAACAAAACACTTCATTCAAAGGAAGCCTTGAATGGCCCTTCTGTGATGCATCAGTTCCAGGAACCAGCTCAGTATTCTCTGGAAGAGAAAAGACTTGGACAAAAGCAGGCATCTGAAGATCCTGCAGGCCAGGTCCTTGTTAATTAGCCCCTGGCATCTTTGCCCCCTCAGTATGTGAACAGAGCTTCTGCTCCTCAAGTTCCCCCATGACCCAGCTCTGTCTTGATGTTAATTTTAGAGGCAGGCTTTTTTTTCTCTCCAGACTTGGAAGGAGAGCTCCACAGAACAGGGCTTTTTCTACCTGAAATCATGGCTGAGGATGGTATTTCCAAGTGCCCATCGTTATCCTGACCATGCACGCAAGGTGGACAAAGCCCAAGCTTCCAAACAGATGTACTAGGGCTCAAATCCTTGCTCTGTCCCTTCCTGGCTGGATGACCTTGGCAGATGACCTCTCTGAGCCAGTGTTTCATCACCATTTGGGTCCACAATAACACCTACTTTGCAGGTGAAATGCTTGAGATAAAGAAAGGATGCAGAAAAGACATGTGGAGATCACAGATGTATTCGTTAGCCAGGCTTTCCTTGGAGCAACCATTGAGTCCAGAATAATGCAAGCAAATCCTAACATTTCTTTTGGGGTTGAAACTCATCAGCTTCCTATTACCTTATTATTCTCAAAATAAAAAAAAAAAAATTGCCCTGGCTCCTAGGACCCACGAAATCTGGACCTGTACTCTCCTAACCACCAAATCACCACAAGGCCGTGGGCTTGAATTCAGGTCTAGGAACACTTAAGAGTACACCCACCCCTCTCCGCCTCCACTAGAAGCTCCCTCAACCTGGAACATTCCCCCACTCTGGCTAACCCTTGCTCCAATATTCAGCTTTCAACTAAAGCATCACTATTTTGGAGTTAGGTGTGGGTTCCTGAAACCAGGGGTGGATTACTGGCTCCTACGGCCCCCTGCAAGTTCCATCCTGTAACAAGCATTGCTTATGTTTGACTCCGTGTTTTCCTTGCGAAGCTGCAAGTTCCACAGCAGTGACTTAAGAGCCAACACTGCATCTAGAAGGGGCCCACTGTGTTTCTGAGCAAAGACAGAAAGGGAACAGAAGGGGAGGGAGGGAAAGGACAAGGGGCCCTCTGGAATCCCACAGCATTTCTACCTAGGGGAGACTCCCCTGGAGATTGGGGAGGGTGGATATATAACTTGGTGGCACTTGAAGAAGCAACCCCCTTCTGAACTTTGTGGTTTAGCTGCTAGTAGTGTACCACACTTTTGCGACCCCATGGACTGTAGCCTGCTAGGCTCCTCTGTTCATGGGATTCTCCAGGCAAGAATACTGGAGTGGGTTGCCACTCCCTCCTCCAGGGGATCTTTCCAACCCAGGGATCAAACTGGTGTCTCCCTCTGAACTTTGGTGGGTGCTTTAAGCTTGGAAGCTTCAAAGTCGTTTACAAACCTTAACTACCCCACATATTAGAGCCCCAGGGAGCCACTAAACTTGGCCTCAACCCTCCCATTTGCAAATTAGAGAAACTGAGTCTTCCAGTTAAAAGCTTGCCTGAAGGAGAAAAAAAATCAGCCTAAAAGGCTGCCCATTCCTCAGGAAACCACTGGGTGGAGCAAGAACTGGAAGCAGAGAGGACTTGGGGCCTCAGTTTACCTCCTGGGGTGAGGGGACACCACCCATTATATAATTCCTTAAATCTCTACTGTGGATTTACTCAACAACGCTGAAGAAGCTGAAGTTGAATGGGTCTGTGAAGACCTACAAGACCTTTTAGAACTAATATCCAAAAAAGATGTCCTTTTCATTATAGGAGACTGGAATGCAAAAGTACGAAGTCAAGAAACACCTGGAGTAACAGGCAAATTTGGCCTTGGAGTATGGAATGAAGGAAAGCAAAGACTAATAGAGTTTGCCAAGAAAATGCACTGATCATAGCAAACACCCTCTTCCAACAACACAAGAGAAGACTCTACACATGAACATCACCAGATGGTCAACACCAAAATCAGATTGATTATATTCTTTGCAGCCAAAGATGGAGAAGCCCTATACAGTCAACAATACAAGACCAGGAGCTGACTGGCTTAGATCATGAACTCCTTACTACCAAATTCAGACTTAAATTTAAAAAAGTAGGGAAAACCACTAGACCATTCAGGTATGACCTAAATCAAATCCCTTATGATTATACAGTGGAAGTGAGAAATAGATTTAAGGGCCTAGATCTGATAGAGTGCATGATGAACTATGGAATGAGGTTCATAACACTGTACAGGAGACAGAGGTCAAGACCATCCCCGTGGAAAAGAAATGCAAAAAGCAAAATGGCTGTCTGGGGAAGCCTTACAAATAGCTGTGAAAAGAAGAGAAGCAAAAAGCAAAGGAGAAAAGGAAAGATATAAGCATCTGAATGCAGAGTTCCAAAGAATAGCAAGAAGAAATAAGAAAGCCTTCTTCAGCAATCAATGCAAAGAAATTGAGGAAAACAACAGAATGGGAAAGACTAGAGAGCTCTTCAAGAAAATTAGAGATACCAAGGGAACATTCCATGCAAAGATGGGCTCAATAAAGGACAGAAATGTACGGACCTAACAGAAGCAGAAGATAAGAAGAGGTGCAAGGATACACAGAAGAACTGTACAAAAAAGAGCTTCATGACCCAGATAATCACAATGGTGTGATCACTCACTTAGAGCCAGACATCCTGGAATGTGAAGTCAAGTGGGCCTCAGAAAGCATCACTATGAACAAAGCTAGTGGAGGTAATAGATTCCCAGTTGAGCTATTGCAAATCCTGAAAGATGATGCTGTGAAAGTGCTGCACTCAATATACAAGCAAATTTGGAAAACTCAGCAGTGGCCACAGAACTGGAAAAGGTCAGTTTTCATTCTAATCCAAAGAAAGGCAATGCCAAAGAATGCTCAAACTACTGCACAATTGCACTCATCTCACATGCTAGTAAACTAATGCTCAAAATTCTCCAAGCCAGGCTTCAGCACTACGTGAACCATGGACTTCCAGATGGTCAAGCTGGTTTTAGAAAAGGCAGAGGAACCAGAGATCAAATTGCCAACATCTGCTGGATCATGGAAAAAGCAAGAGAGTTCCAGAAAACATCTACCTCTGCTTTATTGACTATGCCAAAGCCTTTGACTGTGTGGATCACAATGAACTGTGGAAAATTCTTCAAGAGATGGGAATACCAGATCACCTGACCTGGCTCTTGAGAAATCTGTATGCAGGTCAGGAAGCAACAGTTAGAACTGGACATGGAACAACAGACTGGTTCCAAAGGAAAAGGAGTATGTCAAGGCTGTATACTGTCACCCTGCTTATTTAACTTATATGCAGAGTACATCATGAGAAACGCTGGACTGGAAGAAGCACAAGCTGGAATCAAGATTGCCGGGAGAAATATCAATCACCTCAGATATGCAGATGACACCACTCTTAT
>SJYC01055090.1:0-18438 GCA_006408675.1 Madoqua kirkii | reverse complement strand
CTACAAAGAAAGCAAGAGAGCTGGGCTAAATGAATTCGAATAACCCTTTATTTGATGCTTCTAGTATCTCCAAGCTGTACCTGACTCACATTGAAAAAGTTCATCTTCTAGGCTTGGCGGTCAGCCTCTCCTAGAGAGATAGCCACAGGGAGAAGATGGTGGCCATGAAGTAGGTTTGGCATCTCATGCTGGATTCATGGAGTGAGGTCTCAAAAGAGGACAAAGGGATGAGGTGGCAGGAACAGGATTCACCCGGATCTGGTCAATTATCTGCTCCTGAATTCCCAAATCCCAAGAGGAAGTGATCTTCATCCTTGGCCAAACTCAGCTTCTCCTGGTCTCCTGCTATAGTTCTTCCCTTTAGACTCCAGTAAAACCAGAAAGATGAGCTAGAGCACAAATGTGGGATTTGCAGGTGAAAGCTAGGGGTGCTGGAGAAAGCTGCTTGTGAGAAGAGGTGACTGGGTTCTGCTCACCACAAGAAGGACTTTTCTGAAGACTAATGCTTGCAAAAAGTGGGGAGGTTTTCTCCAAAGGTAATGAGCTCCCCGTCAGTGGAGGAGTACAAGTAAGGCCCCAGAAGCTATTTTTATGGCACTTGTAGATGGGATTCTAGTAGTAAGTACTGCCAATGTTCTTCACTGGGTGGTCTCCAATGGCCTTCAGAGAGAGGTATTCAGACTGCCTGACACTGTATGCAAAGTTTTTTTCTAGATGAGCATCTTCCCCCACCCAGGAAAATGTTCATAACTTTCCTCAACTTCTAAAAAGTGTTTATGACTAAAAAATTTTAATCACTAAGAACTGATGAGGTCCACCATTTCTCAAACCTGGCTGCCCAACCGAATATCTGAAGAGTTAAAAAAAAAAAAATAGGAGACCCTTCCCAGACCCCTTTCCAAGCCCATTGCACAAGAATCTCTAAATACATATGTTTTTTATTAATAAAAATCGTTTCTCTGTAATTCGGATACCCTCAACCAGAGACTGGTCTGATATCTCTAGAAAATGGTAAGCAAAGGTCTTAGTGAATTTTAAGGGACTATGCTCTCCTGAAGCTTTAGAATTCTATGCCAGACATCACAAAATAGGACCCAACAGGCTGCTCTGGCCTATGGATATGTTGTTCATGAGGAGAGTATCCTGATATAATAAAGAAACAACTTTGATCACTGTTTAAAAATTAGAATATTCACACACATACACAACATCCAGTTTCCCATTTCTCCTAAACAATCAGAAGAGATAGCAAAATTTGACCCTCATTCCCAAATCCTAGTATTCGACTGGAGCTTAGACAACTAGCCACAGTCAGAGGAGACTCTTGAGAGTCCCTTGGACAGCAAGGAGATCAAACCAGTGAATCCTAAAGGAAATCAACCCTGAATATTCATTGGAAAGACTGATGCTGAAGCTCAAGCTCCAATACTTTGGCCACCTGATGCAAAGAACTGACTGACTCATTGGAAAAGACCCTGATGCTGGGAAAGATTGAGGGCAGGAGGAGAAGGGGGCGACAGAGGATGAGATGGTTGGCTGGCATCACTGACTGAGTAGATATGAGTCTGATCAAACTCCAGGAGACAGTGAAGGACAGAGAAGCCTGGCGTGCTGCAGTTCATGGGGTTGCAGATAGTCGGACACGACAGCAATTGAACAACCACCACCACCGCAGTCTATTACTATAATCAGTTTACTTTGCTCTTATGCATTAAGTTCAAAGTCTTACCTTGACTTGCCCCTGAAGTCAAGATAGTTGGAGACCCCTGTTTGAGGTTTCCCCTGAAATTCACCAGCTTGGGAGATCCTCTGGTGACTCCCCAGTTGGGACAGGGGCCATCTGCTCTTGGCTAGGCTGGGACCTGAAGGACCTCAGGTCCAAACTTCCCCAGCCCCCTGCCTCCCACCCTGCTGACATCTAGAAGTTGTCCTGTCACTCCAGCACCGGGGCCAAGGACTTCAAAGCCAAACAAGATCCAAACTGAACTGGCACTAATCCTCTTCAGTCTCGACCTCTTTTCTTCTGCCAGGCAGAACCTTCTCGTCTCTGTTGGCTTCCTATTAAAATTAACAAGCATTGCAGGCAGACATCAAAGGCAGAGTTGTGCCTTTAATAGTCCAGGCAGGCCCAGGCTGTGATCACGGCCCCTCCCCCTCTTCCAACTGAGCTGGGGAAAATGGTACAGCTGCAACTGCCAAAATCAGAACAATGGCCATCCCCATCTGTTGGATATGGACACCATGGAAAATTTCAGGCAAGCAGAACATCTTCACAGCAGTTTTCTTCAAAGTGCCCTGCAGAAACTGGCCAATTATTCTTAAGAGGCACCCTTAGAAGAGCGGGTGATTATCCCCATTTTATTGGCAGGGAAACTGAGGTCAAATGGCTTGCCCAAGACCAGACAGAGAAAGACGGAGAAGCACACATCTATGTCCATTTGAGGCTCACTCAGACCTGTATCTGGCCCAGCCTTCTATCACACCCAGGTGTTCCTGCCCAGCTGGGCTGTCGTGGCCATCCCTCCTGGTTCTCACGCTGGGTTTCCCAGACCCAAATTTCACAAGACACTAGTAGCCCCGCAGGTGTGGAGGGAGATGACAGGCTCTATCATCAACCCCTTTGCCATGCAGGAAATGACTGCAGTGGATAATTGCTCTCCTCTATACAACCTTCAAACTGTGGTCTTTGTTTTCTCTCCCTGACATTAATTGGAGAGGATCTGATTATTTTCAGAGAACTATGTATTTATCCTGGAGAAATCAACAAAGTTAATACCTAGTATACCATGGTTCTGAGTTGTTAGGGAAATCCCTGCTTGGTGGGGGAGGGCTCTGTGGGTTGAGCCCTGGTTCCTCTCCCTGAAGGGCCTGTTCAAACAGAAGTCCCTAGACCTGAAGGGTTTTGAAACTGCAGAAAATGTTGTTCTGGTGAGCCTTCTGTTGGGAGAACATGCCGCTGGGGCTGCAAGGCCTGAGCTGCTGAATTCCCTCCCACATCTTTGGAGGGAAAGCACAGCTACAAGTGCCTGCAGACAATTAACAATTGTTGAAATTTTTCCAAAAAGTGACTTTGATTCCAAAGCTGTAGATACAAACTGCTTTGGGTGGGGTTAGGGGATGAGTGTTGGCAGAGGGGACTTCCCCTCTAGAAATCTAAGAAACAGGGATCTTCTAAACAAGCTGTCTCAGGACTTCCCTGGCAGTCCAGTGGTTACCACTCCGAACTTCCAATGCAAGGGATGCAGGTTCGATCCCTGGTCAGGGACTAAGGTCCCACATGCCACATGGCATGGCCAACAGAAAAGCTGTCTCTTTATGCACACCTAGAACAGAGCTGAGAGAGGCCCTAGCGGTCATCTAGCAATGACCACCCCCTCGTTGTTTCAGGCAGCCTGTGGCCCAGGGCTGGGAAGTGACCTTGTGAGTGAGCAATCCCAGTGAGTGAGTTTAGAGACACTCAGCTGCCCTGACTCCCTGGCTTCTTGCACTAAGAGAGAAAAACAGAAGAAACAAGAGAAAGAGTGAGATGTGAGAGGACAAACGGGGAGTGAGAGAAGAGGAGGAGAAGGAAGGAAGAGAAAAAGAAAGGAAACCAGGAGAAGAGATGCAGAGAAAGGAAAGCAGGAGAAACGGAGAGTGAGAGAAGAGGCAGCCTTGTTTATTTCACCACCTGACCATGCTGGCCTGTGACGCTCACCAGCAGCTTCTTCCCTGGTGCCTCATCTTGCCAATTACACAATAAATCTTCTTTGCACCCTTGGGTGAGGCAGGAGGCACTGTGTGGGGCCCTCAGAAGTTGCCTACCCCAAGCAGGAGGTTCTGCAAATGGCCTCACTTCACAGACGCCTAAGAGATGTCAAAGGCCCTGGGAAGTCTCCCTCCTCAGTTCCTCATCTGGCCCAGCAGATCTGCACTGTGGATGAAATGGTGGCTAGGGCACTTCCCCTTTGGGATCTCAGACTCCCGATCTGTAAATGGGGTTGGGACTGAGACAAAGTCTGGCCCACACAATTGCCCTTACAGCTCTGGCATTCTAGAATGACCTTCATTCCAGGAATTCTTCTGCTTCCTCCTTTTCTTGAGAACCATTACAGAGCAAACCCAAAACGCCTTGCTAGGAATAACTGTCAGCCGGAAGGAAGGGTTTCTAAAATAAGAGGATAAAGTGCAGGAGTCTGATGTGAGCTTTATCGAGGGGTCCCCAGTGGGCCTGCAGAAGACTCGAAGGCTGCAGAGACAGCTGTGTCAGCCACCCTCCCCCGCCTCACCAACTTGCGTCTATCTTTCCTGGGGATACATCAGGATGTTCATCTTCCTCATCCACCAAGGTCACCATGAGCCTCCTGAATGGAAAAATTATTAAAAAATCAGAACTGTGGGAAGACATAGACTTGCCACGAGTTTGAGAAAATAATATGTAGACTGATTCCAAAGCAGGATGGCTCAGCACTCCTTACCGAGTGATTGTGGAATGCAGCATTGGAGGAAGAAGAGCGGACCACGTTGAGGAGACCTGAGGGGCCAAGAGTCTTGTGATAGTATGCTCAGCCTCATTAGGGAACTGCAAGCCAGCAGCCAAGGAAATGCCATTTCACGTCTATCAGACTGGCAAAAATGAAGTCTGGCAGCAACGAGTATTAACAAAGCCATGGAGAATTGGACACCTGAGTACACTCATGGGATTGTAAACCCCTGTGGTGAGCAATTTGGAAAGATCTAGTAAAGCAGAACTAGGCTGTCCCCTTCAATCCTGTAAGTCCCCTCCTAGGTACACCCCCTAGAGAAACCCTGGCACATTTCACATACAGGAACACGTATGCATGGATATTTACTGCAGCAGTGTTTATAATAATGACAAAGTAGACATAAACATACAAAAGCCCATCAGCTGGACAAATTGTGAAGGAGTCATGTAATAGAATAATATAAAGCAGCTAAAACCATAAATCAAAACGCTGAGCCAAAAAAGTAAAAAAAAAAAAAAACTGTAAAAGGCTACATTGAGAATGATGTCATTTTATAGAAGGTTTATAAACCTGTAAAACAAGAGTATGTAATTTTTATAGATATGTACCTATGCAGTAAAAGCAGAAAAACATGCATGGGCATGATAAACACTTCATGAGATTCGGTCCTGGGTTTGGTGGGGGAGTAAGAATGAGATATGGAAAGTTTACACAGGCAGTTTCTACTCTGATTATTTTGTTCCTTTGAAAATTAAAGTGAACAGAACTTGTTAATATCTGATAACACTGGAAGGTTATGTGTTTAATTTTCTGTTATCTGTTTTTGAAATCATTTCAAATTTTCAGAATACTTTTAAAAAGAGAAAACAATACTATGGAGAACAGTATGGAGATTCCTTTAAAAACTAAAAACAGAACTACCATATGACCCAGGGATTCCACTCCTGGGCATGTATCCAAAGAAAACCATAATTCAAGAGACATACACAGCCCAGTGTTCAGAACTGCACTCTATAATAGCCAAGATGTGGTGGCATCTAAATGTCCATCAAAAGAGGAACAAAGACGTGGTATACCTCATGACTGAATATTACTCAGTTATACAGAATGAAATAATGCCATTTGCAGTAATATGGATGGACCTAGAGATTATCATACTAAGTGAAATAAGTCAGAGAACAAATAAATATATGATCTATATGTGGAATCTAAAAAAATGATGATACTAGTCAACTTATTTTTAAAACAGAAACAGACTCCCAGACTTTGAAAACAAACTTAGGCTTACCAAAGGGGAAGTATTGGGGGGAGGGAGTGATAAATTAGGAGCTTGGGATTAACACATACAGACTGCTATATATATGGGCTTCTCTGGTGGCTCAGCAGTAGGGAACCCATCTGCCAATGAAGGAGGTATAAGAGACGCAAGTTCGATCCCTGGGTCAAGAAGATCCTCTGCACCCCTGGAGGAGGGCATGGCAACCCACTCCAATGTTCTTGTCTTGGAGAATCCCCACGGACAGAGGAGGCTTGGCTGGCTACAGGCCATAGGATTGCACAGAGTTGGACATGACTGAAGCACTACTATACATAAAATAGATAATCAATAAGGACCTACTATTAAGCACAGGGAACTCTACTCGATATTCTGTAATAACCTATATGAGAAAAGAATCTGATACAGAGTGGATATATGTAAAACTGAATCAGTTTGCTGTACACTTGCAACTAACACAACATTGTTAATCAACTCTAATATAAAAATTTTGAAGTGCTATTTAGATTCACATGTAGTGGATTTATTATTGTTATTTTAAAGAATAAAGAAATGTTTTGAAAAAGAAGAAAACAAGAAAACACATTGGGCCTGAGATCTAATTGGGATTCCAGGGGCATATTTGGAAGGTCCCACTGTTCCCTGGGGCAAGACCATTAACCTGGAAGGCACGGCTCATGTTCCCAGTGATCCAACTGGCTCTAGCTATAACAACGGCCTCCCCCAGTCCCCAGATAAATCATTATAAGAGTGATGGTGTGGGGGGGAGGGGGATGTATAAGATAAAATGAATTTTTAAAAGAAGAGCTGCCCTGTTTAAACAGGGGAGGGGGAGACAGGGATGGGACCTAGAATCCCATCCGCACCAGCCCCAGCCAGACACCTCCATGAAGCCCTAGGGTTCTGGGCCTCCCATACAAACACCTTGAGTCCAGCTCCAGCGTTCCATGAGGGACCGAGAAGTCACCTAGATGGGGAGAAATGAAGGGCTGAGACCAGGATGAGGCAAGGGAGGCACCTCGGGGGCAACGTTTAGGGAAGTACTCACTCCTGGGGTCATTCCTGTGCCACCCTCCACTGGTGCGTCCCCAAAGAAACCCTGCTTGCCTTCTCCTTTTCTGGCAGCTACCAACACGCTTGCTGACCCTCTTGGAAAGCAAGTTCGTGAGGACCAGGCCCTGCGTCTGGCTCAGTGACTCCATCCAGAGGGCGAACCCAAAGCTGAGCACATAGTCGGCCCTGAATATGTTTGCTGAATCACTGATTGAGGGAAGGAAGGGAGGGAGGGGGGGTGGACAAGATAAAATAAGGAAGGGTGGACAGAGGAGAGCCTCCTGCGCCCTCTCCAGAGGCCAGCCAACCTGGACCAGCCAGTGCGCTGCTGCGGTCCGTGAGTGTGAGTACTGGCTGGCTTTGGCTTTACTCATCCTCCCTTGGGGCCGTGTGCAAAAGCAGATGGTTTCACTTGCCCAGTGGGTACTGAATTACAGCCGTGGGGCTGGAGTCCTATGTAATTAATCAGCAGCCGCCAGCCCTGGAGAGTCTGTGACGCCTGCCCAGGGCGCAGGCGGTTGGGCACCCAGCAAGCTAGCTCCTAATTAGCGGTGGCCTGCTTTTTTACAGTCCACAGTGCTGGGACCCACCTCCTCCCAGGCTGGTTTCCTCATGGGCTGTGGGGTTCTACACTGAAGTTCCATGAGTGCAAATAGAGGCCAGAAAAGCAGAATAGTGTGAGTGTGTGAGAGTGTGTGTGTATGTGCTGGTTGTGGGGACAGCATTTTTCAGAACTATCCTGGTGTGTGTGTGTGTTGGCTGTGGGAAGAGCATTTCTCAGAACTATCCTGAGAGAAGACAGCCCCAGCCACCCTTGTCTGTACAGCTTGCTCCAGGTCTCTGTCTGTCTCTCTCCCTTTCTCTCACACATAACACACATTGTTACCTTAGGTGACCGAACAAATCTTTGGAAAAATCATAAAGGAAACGGGAAGAACCTTCGAGTTTGTCAAAATCTATAGCAGAACCTCTTCTGCTGCTAAGATCTTTAAAGATGCCCTCAGCACAGTCTTCAGAGCTTGGATCACACAGAGGAAGGCATCTCGTGACCCCAGAAGGGGAGGGGTAATCAGCACATAGGGGTAGGGGCTGCTCAACCAACCTCCCACCCCAAAGCCCAACCTGCCAGGGTGTGGGGCTCTGTGCGGGGGTTCACCCCTCTGCACCATGCTTCTCCATCTTCCGTAACAAAGATGCTGGCCCCGTACATTCTCCATGGCTTCCTACTTCTCCTTTGATCTGTCTACCCTAGAATCTCCTGTCCTGCTCTATCTCCCTCCTAGGATGCCAGCCTCATGTCTGGAAAGGTGACAGGCCTTACCAAAGCACTGAGGCTGAACTCCAGTATATCTGACTCTGATTTAAGCTACCTATCAATAGATTACTCCACTGTAAATGTGAGATCTTTCTTAAACAATTATTTCTTTAAAAAAATTGTTTTTAAATCTGACTGCTCTGAGTCTTAGTTGTAGCATGTGGGATCTACTTCCCTGACCAGGAAACAAACCTAGGCCCTCTGTATTGGGAGCACGGACCCTCAGCCACTGGACCACCAGGGAAGTCCCATAAGCATGAAATCTTAACAATACCTACCACTCTCCAAGCACACGGTGCGTTAAATGCCTTATCTTCATTTTCTCGTAATCCTCACCACAGTTCCATTAGTAGATCCAGTTATCTCCATTTTATAGTGGAGGTTCCCAGAGATAAGGGAACTTGCCTGAGGTTGTATGGCAAGCAGATGGAGAAGCCAGAGTTGAAACCACGGGTGAAGGTCAGGGGCCCACTATGCTCTCTCTTGCTAAAATGTGACAAACTAATGAGACGTGAAGTCAGTGTGAGGACCACTAGACCAGGGCTTACTTTCTGGATGTTAATGAATGGTGAAGTTGGGAGGCAGAGACATGCAAATTATACCTCAGGGAAGCATCATTGCACATCACCCTTATCAGATAGGCAAACATTTCAAAGTCTGAATATAGGAAGTACTAAAGGAGGAGGTAGGGAGATCGTGAGCCTCAGAAATTGTTAGAAAGAGTGCAAATTAACATCTTTGAAGAGCAGTTGCCCCTTATAACCTAGCCATCCTCCTTCTAGGGATGAGTGAGGCTTGACACTCATGTACATGATATGAGGAGATGTTCCTTGCAGCATCTTTATTTTTTTCAATTTTTTAGCCCGTATTGTGCAGCATGCAGAATCTTAGTTCCCTAACTGGAGACTGAATATGTGCCCCCTGCAATGGGTGTGCAGATTATTAACCACTAGACCACCAGGGAAGTCCCATAGCAGCACTTTTTTTTTAAGAAATATTTTATTTTTATTTATTTTGGCTCTACCATGTGACTTGTGGGACCTTAGTTCCCCGACTAGGTATCAAACCCAGGCCTTGAACAGGGAAAGTGCAGAGTCCTAACCACTGGACAACCAGGGAATTCCCTAGCAGCATTCTCATAATAAAGAAAATGTGGTAGAAAAGGCCCAAGTCATATTCGAGAAAGCCAGTCAAGAAATGAGTGCTGAATCTTCATAGGAGGTGATGGAGGCAGACAAGACACTGCTCTGGTTGGAGGTGAGGCAGGCAGCAAGAGCTCACTGGGGATTTAGAGATGCTATTTGATGGCTACGTTGAGATGTCAAGTAGCAGCCGGAAATACAAGCCTGCAGTTCAAAAGAGAGGCCCAGGCTGGGAACGTGAGCCGGGAGTTACCAGCAAGAGGTGGTATTTGAAGCCACAATCCTGTTAATTTTTTATGTCTTACAAATAAAAGAGCTGAAGCAAATACAACAATGTTGACATCTGTTAATTCTGGGTGGTAGACAGATGGATGTTTGTAGTACTATTCTTTGTACTTTTTAGTGTGCTTGAACTTCTATAATAAAATTAATTAATAAAGAGTATAGAAAACCACAAGGTTCCAAACTGCTGAACAGTTCTGTCACATATGCCTCAGACCTCGAGAGTGGGTGCTGGTAGTGAGTTAGGGAGCCATGTTCAAATGCCCCCCTCCACCAGCCTAAGCTAGGTGACCAAGGTTGACCCCGTCACTCCGGGCCTCTGTTTTCCCATTGGGGTAAGAAGCTGGCCCGTGACTTCTCAGGGTTCTCCCAGCGCTGACCATGTCGCTTCAAGCTGGTGGCCTCTGGGGTCCCTGCCTGCTTTTTGTCCATCCACATCTTATGTCTAGTCCTATAGAGGAAGCCAGGAATACTCGATAAGACAGGCTCGTAGGTGGAAGGTCAACTCGGACTCCAAACAGATACAAACTGCTGCCAGGAAGTTAGAAAAAAAAGATAATGCCCCATGGTCCTCATGCCCTGAGATCCAAAAGGAATTAGGCTGAGCTTAAAAGGGGAATACAGAGACTAACACTCTCCACAATATTTACTGCTGATGAATGCACCCCAAAGAGCCTGAAACGAATGGGTGAGCGGCTGAACCAGTTGTAATAGACACAGATAAGAATAATAGTAATAGTGAAATAATGATAATACTTGTGTCAGATTCTGAATTAAGGGCTGAATATACATTTCCTCATTTCAGTCTCACAATAAGAGTGTCCTGGGGTTATGATTTTTATTAGCTACACTTTGCCAATGAGGGAACTGGAGCTCAGAGAGGTTAAGCAACTTGCCCCAGATCAGGCAGCAGGACTGCCCTGGTGGCACAGTGGATAAGAATTTGCCGGCCGATGCAGGGGGATACCGGTTCGATCCCAGGTCTGAGAAGATCCCACATGCCAAGGAGCGTACAAAACCTGTGTGCTACAACTCCTGAGCCTGTGCTCCACAAAAAGTAAAGCAACCACAATGAGCGGCTGGCACACTGCAACAAAGGGTAGCCCTCACTCACCGCAACTAGCAAAAGCCTGCACGGAGCAACCAAGGCCCAGCCCAGCCAAAAAATTAAATAAGTAAACACGAATTATTTTTTAAAAATCATACAGCAAAGAAAGAGAACCAGGATCAGGGCCCAGGGGGTATGACTCCAGATCACAAGCTCCGGCCCGCTCTCAGTGAGCGATGAGGCCCTTTAAGTCTATTCAACAAGAGCCGGAAGAGGCAGCCCACATGTAACTCGATGAATTGAGTCATTTACTCAACATCAGCTCATAAATATTATCAAACACCCACTGCATGGGCAGCACTCAGTGTGCCTGGCCATGTCTAAGCACAGCATCTGTTTGTGAGAAGCCTGTGGTCTGGAGAGAGGTCAGTCTATAAACCAACATAATAAAACTTGTGGATGGTTCCAGGCTGCCCCTGGGGAGATGCCCATGTCCAGAGGGGCCCTGTATGGGAAAGCGTGGTGACCTGAGAGGGGTGTGCAGTTACAGCGCAGCATCTTCATCGACCCTCAGTACCAAGGCCCACTCTCTATTCCTCCAGTCCATGAGTCCCAGAACTTCTGGCAGAAACTGCTGGGTGCAGGACAGCAGGTGTCTAGCTAGGACTTCTCAAGTGGTGTTAGTGGTAAAGAACCCACTTGCCAATGCAGGAGATGTAAGAGAGGCAAGTTCAATCCCTGGGTGGGGAAGATCCCCTGGAGGAGGGAGTGGCAACCCACTCCAGTATTCTTGCCTGGAGAATCCCATGAACAGAGGAGCCTAGCAGGCTACAGTCCATGGGGTCGCAAAAGTGTGGTACACTACTAGCAGCTAAACCACAAAGTTCAGAAGGGGGTTGCTTCTTCAAGTGCCACCAAGTTATATATCCACCCTCCCCAATCTCCAGGGGAGTCTCCCCTAGGTAGAAATGCTGTGGGATTCCAGAGGGCCCCTTGTCCTTTCCCTCCCTCCCCTTCTGTTCCCTTTCTGTCTTTGCTCAGAAACACATCATTTAGTTGGGGCCTTAAGCAACACCAGTGTCAGTCATCCAAGGAAGAAGCAACTCCCGGCTCAAAAGCGAGCAGAGAGGAGAGGTGGCTTAGATAGGGGGAAGGAAAGTCCTCTCCTTTTTCTGGGTTCACTTAGTTGGACCAGACCCTCTAAGGCATTCATATCTGCTACAGGGGACACCCAAGAGTGGGGGGCAGGGGGAGAAGCTGGGCCTGTGAAGAGATGGGCGGGACTGAGCAGGAAACGCAAGCATGAGGAGACAGATCCAGCCTCTGGACTCTAAGCGCAGCCCTGCCCAGTCGTGGGTTTCCTGGGGTGAGATGCCCTCCTGACCTTCTGTGCCATTAGCTCTGTTTTCACGCACCCCCTGGCTCCACAGTGTCCAGACAGTGCTGGCCCTTGGAAGGTGCTAAATGAATGAAAGGGCCTGGATTCCTGGCTAGGGGCTGTGAACTCCTTTTGGGCAGCGGCCACCTGGGGATCACTGCAATGTGGCCCCTACCTACCCCTCCCCAGTGCCCCGAGGACCATGGGCTGCGAACTAGCTCTCAGCTCGAACATGGCTCCATGGGTCAGACTGTGGCCCCTGCGATCCTTGTGGGTGAGGAATGGAGACCCCACTAACTCTCAAGTAGGAGGAACTATCTTCCCTGGTTGTAGCCAGAACGGCTTTTTGGCTTTCAGGATGAGGAGGAGGAGGGGGCAAGACCAGAGGAGGCTAGTCCTGGGCCTCTTCTAATGTTTAGTGGGGCAGCACAAGAATATAAGCGGGGATCCACACACTACCAGGTGAAAACGTTTGAAAGGTATAGTCAAATACATCAAACACATTCTATTTTCCAACCTTAACAAAGAGCTTCATCGCAACCTAGAAGGCAGGGGTGCCAGGAGATCTGCCCTGTGGCCCCCAGCCCCAATCTGTGGCCCACCTGCCTTCTCTCCCCACCCCAGCTCCCTTCCCTTCACACTCCTTCAGGCACCAGCCCACACATACAAACTCTGCCTGTACCCCCAGCAAACAGCCACCCTTGGCCATCCCTCAGGCTCCAGGGACACACACTGGCTACAGATCTGCCCATGGAAGTCTGGGGAGGAGAACTGAGCAAATCCTTGGAAGGAAGCAGGCTTAGGATGATAGAAAATTCCAGAATCCAGGGCACTCCAGGTGCGGTCTAGAAAGAGAGGTTATAGGCTCTGGATGGACACTTGCTCATAGCTTTGGGGGGCGGTGAGTAAGAGGGGAGAGGTCTTGAGTGGAGCCTTCTAAAGCCAGGGTCCAGGTAGAGGCCCCCACCTTCCCATGTTACGTAAGAGCTTCTACAGTCAACCAGGGGGCAGAGAATGAGACCTGGGCCAGGGTAGGAAGAGCCTCTGTGAAAGAGGGAGCAGAAACAGCAGGTAATGGACTTCTCCTGTGGTCCCATGGTATAGAATCTGCCTGCCAATGCAGTGGACATGGGTGTGATCCCAGATCCAGGAAGATTCCACATGTTGTGGGGCAAATAAGCCTGGGTTCTACAGCCATTGAGCCGGTGCTCTGCCAACAAGAGAACCCCCTGCAATGCGAAGCCCCTGTTCCACAAATAGAGAGTAGCCCCTCCTCTCTGCAACGAGAGAAGGTTCACACAGCAATGAAGATCCAGCACAGCCAAAACTAAAAATAAATAAAATTTTAACAGAGAAATAGCAAGTAATAGCACGTGAAGGATTTGGAGAAGAGGCATAGGTAACTCCGTATGTGACTGCGATTTGAGCCTGAGTCCGGCCCCCTGACTCCTTGGCAGGTGGGCAGGTACAGCCACCTGCACTCCTTGTGAAAAGCTGCCTAGATGACTGCACGGCTCACCTTCTCCTCTGCCAACCCCCAGCCCATGGCTGGGCCGTGTGCAGGGCGTCTGGCCCCAGGGAGAGGTGGGGTGAGCCCAGGTCTACACCCACATGGCTATAAATAAGGAGCCTCTGGCGACTGCTCATCAGCCTCCTTTCCCCAGCTGTGACCACGCCGGAGCCTCTCAGTCGCTTGGACCATGGACTCTGGGGAATGCACCTGCATGTCTGGTGAGTAAGGATGCCCGCCCTGGGATTCTGCGACCTCTCACCAGTTCCCTACGGAGAGGCTGCAGGACTGGGGTCAATGCTTCTTTCAATTAGAGGCACCAATGGGGCTTGTCTCAGACTGGCCACCTCTGGGGCAGCACCCGCTCTCTGCTGGATACCAGCTTGATTTTCTAGAATTAATAACCTGGCTTCGGAATGACCATGAGGGGACTGAGGGGCAAGCCTCTGAGGGCAGCCACTGGGGCAGAAGGGAAAGAGCTCTGGCCCAGGGCAATCTGCTCTTGCTTCTTTGCTTCCATCCACTCCTGACACTTATTTCCAAGCCTCAGTTTCTTCATCAGGAAACTAGGGTTACTCATTCTTAGCTGTGTACCTTCCAGGGTGGCTGTGAAAGTGCTAAAATCATGAAGCTTTTGCAGATGTCAGGGGAGTTATTAGAAGCATACGTGAACTCCTGAGTCTGAAAACTGCCTAATTCCATGGAGGCATGTTGGCCAGGAGAAGCGAGGTTGGGATTCAGAGCCACCTTGGGTTTTGTGACCTTCAGAAATGTTATCAAGAAATCTCACAAGCTTCCCTGGTCTGTCCCCAAAATTTGCCCAATAGTTTACAGAAGCTTCCAGTATCTTGATACGCAAAGCAATAAGATGATTTTTTTAATATAGATGTTTTTATGATATGGAAACAAGTAGTAGCTGTGACTCTTGCTTTGGGCTTGTTTATAGTCTTTACTCTTCCTCCTACCCAATTAGGATTTCATCTTGCCTGATATCTTGAAAATGTGAGGATGGTACTAAGGGCTTTGACAGTCCTCAGAGGACCTTGGACAGTGTTAGTCACTCAGTCGTGTCCAGCTCTTTGCAACCCCATGGACTATAGCCTGTCAGGCTCCTCTGTCCATGGGATTTTCCAGGCAAGAGTACTGGAGTGGGGTGCCATTGCCTTCTCTGTTGGCCTAACCTAGTTGTTCTCAGACCTGATGGTACATCAGAATCATCTGGGCTGCTTTTGAAAAATGCTGACTCCCTTTCCCCACCCAGTCCTATGAATCAGAATGCATCTTAATGAGTACCCTAGGGATGCTGATGTAGCCTCCCAGTTTCCGACCATGCACTGTGACTGGGAACCTGGATGGTCTTCACTCCTGGGGTGGTTCTCAGCAGCATCTTCACACTCTCATCCAGTCTCTGCCCAAGTCCACCCCAGACCCCCGGCACCACGATGGCCTGCAGCAAGCCTGTGTGCCCCCTCCACCTTGACACTCATGTTTGTGGCTCTGCCCTTTCTTCTTAGGAGGAACCTGCGCCTGTGGAGACAACTGCAAATGCACAACTTGCAGCTGTAAAACGTGTCGAAAAAGTGAGTCTGGGGCCCATGGGCACTGCTGGCTGGGAGCTAGGAGAGTCTGTTTCTGCTACCTGCTACCCTCCAGCTGTGGTGGGATGGAGGGGTTCGTGGGTGCCTTTTTCCCATTTGGGACAGATCTGAGATGAAAGCTGAGTTCCCTGGACTGCAGCCCACCTGGGGCATCCATTCCAGGGTTTTGGAGAGGAAGAGGGCTGAAAGAAGGTTCCAGCCAGCCCAGTAGTGAAGGGGAAAGAGTACCAGCTTGGTGTTATGGATCGGCCACTGTTCAATGGTCTCAGGCCAACCTTTCCCCTCCCTGGCCTCTGATGGACTGTGGGTGACCCCTGAGGTTCCTTCCAGCTCTAAACATCTCACCACTTCCTGTCCCTTTTTTAAATTTTTTTGGCTTATGTGGATCAGAGCCTGTGTGGGACGTGCTCTTCTTTTTCTACTTCCTGCTAAGTGGTGCAGGGGGAAGCGGTCAGATAAGGGTGATGACCCAAAGTTCATCTTGTCCATCTCCTGTCCCTTTCAGGCTGCTGTCCTTGCTGCCCCCCGGGCTGTGCCAAGTGTGCCCGGGGCTGCATCTGCAAAGGGGTGTCAGACAAATGCAGCTGCTGCCCCTGAAATGCATCCGTTGTGCTGGTGACGAGGCCTGGGAAGCATGTGTACAGCACATCAGCCAAGGAGTTGGAATGATTGTACAATAGGTCTTGCTTTTTATATATTTGCCCACGTTGGGTGTTGGTGACATTCACAGAAAGTGTTTGGAGCAATAAAGTTTTCACTCATGGTTGTCTGATGGCTCAGAGCAATGTTTTACCCTAACTCAGGAGGACCACAAAGGGCTAACCCCATGCATATATGGCAGTCACCAGCCTGGACCCATTCAGCAGATGGCTGCTAACCCTGAGATCCTGCCACACTGCCTGAGAGTTTCCTCCTGCAGCTTGAGCTTCCATTATGCATGCACAGGGCAGGCCACCCCTGCTAACAGCCCTCAACCAATCACAAACAGGACATAGTGGATTAATACCTCCAGCATCTTTACAATTACAATAGGACAAATCTGAGTCATGTTCTATACTGGCCCCCAACAGAAGTCCTCAGCAGCACTGAAATTCAATAGCCCACGGAGGTAGCCTGCTCATTAACATCCTCCTTGTTGGCTTTCTTCCTCTCTGCCTCATTTCTCCATTCTCCTGCTAGGGCCTCCCGGTATCCCCATCCAAAGAAACTGCTTCTACAGCATACACTTTGGGGAAAACCCAGTCTTAGCCAGCCTCTCCTGGAATAGTGGAATAGTGTTGGCCCCAAATGCTTTGTGTGAATGGAGCTATTTAAGGGACTTTAGCACTGAACCAGCAGTGAGCAGGTAAGAAATCTGCGCAGAGCTGAAGAAGATAGACCCCCACGGCCAAAGCACTGAGGGCATTGGCAGTCTAGTTGTCTGGATCCCCCTTTAGCGCAGGGTGACTGGGCAGATATGGACTTGAACGTTGCGTGATGTTCTTGCATTTCACAGAGGTCAGCGTGAAGACACTGAGGCTATATCTCCCCCACCTCCTTCCCAGATTCCTGACACACTCCACCAGCACAATCCAATTAAGTTTAATGATAATGAGTCCTGCCACTTTGTACACTTAAATGCACCAGGCCCCGTGCTGAGCAGTGCACACACGTGCTCTTCATTTAATCCCTACAATGGCCTTCCACATGGCCTTCCACATTGTGGGTGTGTGGAGGAATCTTCGATTTTTTTTTTAACACACACACACCCACACACCCACCCCAGGAGACTTGACAAGTGTTTTCTCTTATAAACTCTCTCCCAAGTGCTTCTTTCTATTCAAGAAAGAAAAGCAGGTAGATGAAAAAATTTAAAAAAGTTTAAACAACCACAAAATAAGGTGACAAAAGAAAAACTGGATGAAACAAAAGGGGTTATAGAAAATATGGGAGACAAAGCAAAAACATCACACACACCTCCACCGTGGTGGCACTGCCCAAGACAGCCAAGACTCGTGACCACTTCTTTTTCTGATTCACTGAGCCTAGCACCGTGCCTGGGACCCCTTAGAGCAGGGGTCAAAAACACCCATAAAAATTCACCAACAGCAATGAACCTTAATCTCCCTAAAAATACTCATATGTGGGTACGACCTCAGGCAATCTTACGAATGATGTTAGGGAATTCATAGCCCCCAAAGCCATCTCTAGACCCCCGGGAAATCCTGATTAAGAATCTGTGGTTCATGACAGGGGTGGGATGGGATGAATTGGGAGACTGGGACGGACATGTATACACTACCATGTGAAAAACAGACAGCTAGTGGGAAGCTGCTGTAAAGGCACAAGGAGCTCAGCTCAGTGCTCTGTGATGACCTAGAGGGGCAGGATGGAGTGGGGTGGGAGGAGGTCCAAGAGGGAGGGGATCTATGTATACATATAGCTGCTTCACTTTGTTGGACAGCAGAGACTAACATGTCGTTGTAAACCAACTTTACAATAAAAAAAAAGAATCTATGGTCCATGTGATCTGTTACTTAAAAGAAGGTGCTCTAATAATAGATTAAAATACTGAGTCCAGTACCACCTATGCATTATTTCATTTAATCGTCACAACATGATTCCATGAGGTCAGTACTGTTATAAACCTCGTTTTACAGGTGAGGAAACCAAGGAATATAGAGGTTAAATGACTTGTACGAGAACCCCTGGCTATTTGTGTAGAACTGAGATTTGAACCCAGGTCTGACAGACCCCAAAGCCATGTCCTGAGGGCAAGTGCAGGTGCAAAAAACAGCTTCCGGGCTGAAGTCCCCTACGCTGGCCCTGGGGAGGAAGTGGGATGAGTTCACACTCACCCGTCTCACCATCCTCAACAGAGCAGAAGGTAAACTCACGGTTGGGGAGGGTGTTCGTTCATGCTGCCAGGGGCCTGAGACCAGAGCAGCCATCTCCACCACTGGCCTAGGTCAAGGTGACCCAGAAGCAGGAGCAGGAAAGAATGAAGCCTTCTCCAAGGGTGTCCTGTGGGGCCAGGCTCAGCCAGCAAAACAAGGAGCAGGACTTACTGTGTGCTTCCTGGTGCTGGGTGTTTTCATAAGCCACACTGTCATCCTCTCTGGAAATTATCTGGGGCCTGCCTGCAAAGACTCCCCCTCCACCCATGAATTGAGCTTTATTTATTTATTTTTTTAGTTTTTCCTTGATGCGACTTCATATTTTTTAAAATATAAATTTATTTATTTTCATTGGAGGCTAATTACTTTAAAATATTGCATTGGTTTTGCCATACATTGACATGAATCCACCATGGGTGTACATGTGTTCCCTATCTTGAAACCCCCTTCCACCTCCCTCTCCATCCCATCCCTCTGGGTCATCCCAGTGCACC